>JARHVA010000052.1:6795000-6895000 GCA_037957365.1 Torreya grandis | reverse complement strand
AACTACTTACAATGTTTATAATGACTTTAAATATATGGAGAATCCTTGTTGAGACATGCAATGTATTGTTGTCATGTTTACACTTTTTATGGTGATATTAATATTGTAGCATTTCATTTAAAGTTATATGAATATTGATTTTGTGGTTTGTGTTATCATTTAACCTTATTCTATTCTAGTTGAATGGAGTAGATTTTAGTCTATCATCTAGGGTCAAATGCATTTGCGCTTGAATACATATCTCATCACACAATATGGCATTGATGACATAAGTTTATATGGTTATGAGTTTGGTAGCCTCTTTGATTATACTATGGCATGTATATTATGTTGTCATTGACTATAATAGCATAGTTCTATTTTAGTCTTTGAGGAGATGATATTAGTTGTAGATAGTATTATAAGGGTGAGATAAATTCCATTTTATTTTTGTATTACATTGTAAAACAATGAACTTTGATTTAAAACTTAAAATTATTTACAACATACATACTTAATCTAGTATGTTTGATTAGATTTTTATTATAAATTTAACCATCTTAACTCTATATTACATATGTTTAGATGGTGGCACACAATATGTTAGTTTATTTGAGTATGGTGATAGAGTGTTGTTGTAGGATTTGAGAATTATTAACTCTGATGGAATTGCTTTGGGTAAACATTGACTATTAATTTTTATTTCCTTCTCAAATTACATTGAAGGTTGGTAACTTTGATTTTAACTTTGTTTTCATATTTGTATTCTTACTTGGTCTGCACATGCTTGCTTAAATTGGTCTTATCTATTGACATCATTATTAAGTGAACTATGTGCTGTCAATTAGGTAATTATAAGCATTATAAATATGTATTTAATCTTGTTTGTTAGTATGACTACAAAAATTGTGTGAATAAAAATTAAATTATGTTTTCGCTAAGTTAAAGTCATTTAGATTCAAAAATATCCTTTTCCTTGAGCAATAAATATTTTTGTAGAGTTAATTTTATAGGTTGAATTTATTGGTAATTATTTGTTCAGATTTATAAGCCTGAGTTCTAAAACCTCTAAATGTTTAAATTTGGAAATTGGTTTTATATTTTGGTACTTGGCATTTCATCAATATTTTATTTTTATTTGTAATTTGAACTAATGTTTCTTTTTAGAGACTCGCGAGGTATTAAATGGTCTTGGAGTGTAAAATAAATCATTGCCACAACTATGATTATATGGTTAATTAGAAATCTTGTTTATTAAAATGAGATGTTGTTTTAGGTATTAATCTTTATGTTCATAAGTTAAAATAATGGTAATTATGTGATATGCTCCTAATTTTAACTTATTGGCTTACCATTATTATCGGTTTATTTGAAAATAAGAAATGAAATTATGTGATAAGACCTTGATTTTAAATTATATTTGAAGGAATAAAATTATAATTATTAATGACTAATATTTTAATTGTATTTAATTTTAAATAGTAACACATATTTGTGATTATTGGTATATTTACAACTAATATAAAGGAACATGTTGATTCTTTATTTCTCATCTTATTAATTTGAGAATGGTGTTATATCCTAAATAGAATATTGATCAATTAAAATCTTAAACGTATATCCTAAAAAAATTATGAGTGTTTTATTGAGTAATTGAATGTGCTTAGAATGTATTCATATTTTTTTACTAAGTTAAGCTTTTTAGAAATTTTTGCACTGTGATATTCCACCTCCATGGATTAAGTTCCAATATGAAAACATGGATAGTGCATAAGAAAATTGGAAATCCATGAAATTATTATTAAGGTGTTTGTTTTTAAAGGCATATGGTAACATAATGAGCTCTAATTTATCTTCTAAAGATTATACATCTCAATGGTGCTTTAATGGAATGTTAAATTTATAATTTCATATTTATGATTATTTCATTTTAGTGAACATAAAAGTGAAATATGGTTTATTATTGCTTAATATTGAGTTGTAAATGGTTCTTATCTAGTTTGATTATGTTTAAGAATTAAAGTAACAACTTATTTGATATCCATATCAATGTTGCATTAATCATAAGTCATAAGTATTTACATTATCTTCATTATCCTTCCTTTTCATTGATGGACCCAAATGCGTTATACTCTACCTATAATATGTATATGGGTGTGATTACATAAAGTTAAAAATTAAGTTGTTGTCATAAAATGGTGTAAGCATATTTTTTCATAATTAGTTATTGGAAAAAGGTTATATAGCCTTGATTATTTGGACTTTTAAAGTTCAAAATTATTATGGCATAGTATCAAATCCTAAATTCAAACTCTAGGGATCTTTGGGGAAATATATTTGGTCTATGTTGGTTTGTGTATCTCAGGATGGTGAGAATACAAACTAGAAGAGGTGAAATTTATAACAATATTTCCCAAGGTAATAGATATGGTAGGAGTCTCAACAGAAATAGAAGGAGGAATGAACCCCCTTTGGAGGTCATAAATGACAACAATTTTGATAATAATACCAACGAAAATAATGTTGATAACCAAATTAGGAATGATGACATTCTAAATGTAATTTTGGTTGTGCTCCACAACATCCAAGATAAAGTGGATGTGCATGGTTAAATATTGGCCAATATTGAAGCTCATGGCTAAAACTAACAATGGGAGAAACACATGGAGGTAGATGGTAAACAACCTCAACCCCAAGTTTTTATTGAACCTATCATCAAAGAACTCAAGAATATTCCACCTTATGCTTATGATAAAGGATAATATGATCATGATGTTGAGGCATGGATGGTAAATCTATAAAACTATCTTACCTTACACAATATCAGTTCAAATTTTAAGGCTTTTATTGGGGCCTACCAAATGGTGGGTGTTGCATCTTTATGGTGGAACCCACCTTCTCTATGATCTTAAGGTGAAAGATAATATGACCCTTAATTTGGATACTTTTTAAAATAAATTTAGAAAAAGGTACATGAATTCTACCTAAAAATTAAAAAATTACAAAGTTTTAGCTTTTGAAACAAGGTGGTATGACTGTAACAAAGTATGAGAACAAGTTTATCTAGTCTTTTACATTATGTGAACTATATGAATGATAAAGAGATGAAAGTAATCAAGTTAAAATGGGATTTTTTTAGGTTATAATGCATGATGTTAATATGAATAACCCTTATATTTTGGTTGTGGAAATTGAATCTACTCACTAGTCAAAAGAGAAGGAGAAGTCTCACCTCAAGGCAAGATAAGAGTTTACAAACAATAGGTTGCAATCTAGGCCTAGGAATCCTAATTCTCATCTTGAAAAGATTTTTAAGAGGTCATATTATCAAAATACATTTTTTAAACATCTTAAATATGGTAAATTCTATAATTCAAATAAAGGTCCTAAGTCAAGAAAATTTGCTAGGAAAAATAATAGAAACCATAATCAAGCTCAAGATAATTCCTTTAAACCATCCACTAGAGATAATATTGTGCCTTTGCCTCCATAAATAATGGTGAAACACTAAGAATATGTTGAAAATCACTACCTAAATTATTTATCATTGCTACATAATAATCAACTAAAAACACATTGGGTCATTGTTGTAAAGATAATTAGAATACAGACAATCAGTCCACCCCAATTGAAACCAGAGGTATAAATTTTAATTTTCATTTGGATATTTTAATTAATTATAGTGCCATAAATAGTTTTATTTCACCTTATATTTTTTTTCAATTAAAAACCAAGCCCTGTAGGTTATGAAAACATTAGGGGTAGAATTTGGTATAGGGAGAATAATTTTTGTGTTGTAGTGTATAAAACAAACAAAACTATATCTTGGAGTTTTTAAGACCAAGATGAGATTAATTTTTACACATTTTGGGTATTATGACCTCATTTTGGGTATGTATTGGTTGAAACAACATAAAAATCATATTTTTTATTTCATCAAAAAGATCTAATGTCTTGATGACATGGGTAACTGGGTTCAAATCTAGGGTGTGATAAGGCTCATGACTTAGAAATTATTTAAACCTTGCAGATAAAAAGGGTTATTTATAAATTTCATAAGATTTACACTATGAAAATGAAGGAAATTTCTAAGTATAAATTACTTGATCTAAGGGACTACCCAATCTTAATATTATTATAGGATGCATTCCCCAAAGAACTACTAGGTTTCCACCTAAAAGAGAATTTGTTTTTTATCTAGATATCATACATGGATATGTGTTTACATCTGAGGCTCCATATTAGATGAATGTGGTAGAATTACTTGAATTTAAATTTCATCTATAAGAACTTATGAATAAAAGGCTAATTTGGTAAAGTGTATCACCCTAGGGAGATATTGTTGTCTTTATCAAAAATAAGGATAGAACTTTGAGACTTTGCATTGATTATAGAATGTTAAACAAAATCATAATTATGAACAAGTATCTTATTACTAGGATTGATGATCTATTTGATCAAATGAAGGATGTTTCTTTATGATATAAAATTGATCTTCTATTTGGGTATTATCAACTCTAGATTAAGGATGAAGATGTGCAAAAAAAAACATTCTAAACAAGATATGGTCAATATGAGTTTATCATCATGCCATTTAGCTTGACTAATGCACTTGGTGCATTTATGAACTTAATGAAAAACATGTTGAAATATTTATTAGCTGAATTTGTGTTGGTGTTATTGGATGATAAACTTTTTAATTCCAAGAATGAGGTTGAACATGAACAATAATTATGTTTGGTCTTGTAAAGACTAAGGAAACATGAATTGTATGGTAAACTTTATAAGTGGTATTCTTACCAAGAAAAAAATAATTATTTATAATGTCTAAGGAAAGGATTTATAGTGATCCTACTAAGATCAAAGCCATTAAGGAGTATCTTTCTCCAAGAAACGTGCATGAAGGAAAAAGTTTCATGGGTTTAGCTAGATATTATAGAAGATTTGTTTAATATTTTTCTAACCTTATCACTTCATTGCAAAAAAATAGAAATAAGTTTTCTTACACTCCTCAATGTGATGAATTCTTAAAAAAATTAAAATTATTGCTAACTTCCACCCCTATTCTTGTCATTCTATATCTTAATGGGAATTTTAATATTTTTATAGATGCATGTGTTGTTGGTATTAGTGATACTTTGACATAAAATGTAAAAGTTGTTACCTATGAATCTTGTAAGCTCAATTTACATGAGTAAAATAATCCCACCCATTATCTTGAATTGGGATCTATTATGCATGGACTCAATCAATGGAAGCATTTCTTGGTTGGAAATCATTTAAACTGAAATTTGATCATTTTAACCTTATACATTTATTTTCTCAAGATGAAATAAATGAAAGGGAGTGTAGATGCTTAAAATTCATAAATAATTTTGATACAAACATTTATTTTGTCAATTTAAAATAAAATAAAAGCATTCATGCCCTTAGTAGAACTTATCTTGCTACACTTTATGTTTTAAGGTCTAATTTTAGAACTTCTATTCTAGAACAAAGATAACAGATGATGCTTATGGGGAAATATGTGCAAAATTAGTGATACAAGTAGTGGATAAGTCTTTTTATAAATACTTTTTAGACTTATATGGATTTATAAGATATTAAAATAGAATTTTTGTTTCAATTTATAGAAATTTTGAGAGAGAAACTACTAGAATAAGTGCATAGTGTACCTCATTTTTCTCAGCTAGGTGTCACAAGGAAGACACATGAACTCAAGAGATTATATTTCTAATCTAGACTAAATAAATATGTGGTTGTTTATGGAAAATTTCTTGGAGTGTTAGTATGTCAAATATAAAAACTTTTTTATCCACACCATGAGACCCAAGACCAAGGTTTATGGGGGACAACTGAGCTATGGCTATGTGGAGTGAATACATATCAAAATATTTAGGCAAAATAAACAAAAAATATTTAATAGAGTATAAGTCTTAACTTTAATGAAATGTAACTTCTATTCATTAGTAAATAATAGGAAAAATAATACATAGTATAATGTCAATAGTTTGTGTGTATCGACTAGATGTATAGAGTAAGCTAAACGATGTTATGACCATGTGTGATGGAATCAATCTAGGTTTTATTTATTTGAATTAGATGCATATGTTACATCTATAGCATAATAATACAATATTACTAATAACTACTATTTTTGAATTATCCTCTATGATAGGCATAGTAGTTGAGCTTCCCTTGGAAGTAATGGCTAGATGATTAATGTTCTAATTGTTCCCAATAACCCACCTTTATTGGTAGTAGAAATGAAAGGCATGGGGTTTTAATTCTAATGGCTAATTCCATGACATTTTTCAAGATACATGATCAGAGTAGAATAATATGTGGTTAAGCTGAGGTGGAGACCAAGGAGTGCATGCAGGTATGTAACCAAGTGCCTACAAGGTGTGCAGTCTATGATCTTGTGAAATTAGTGTGCAAAATTCTAAGATTAAGTGAAAGAATTAAGTGGAGGGATGTTAATAAAATCTTGGAGGTGAAGTTCATATGGATGGAGTATTGGTGAGAGCTACATAGAGGAATGAATTAAAAGTGTGTATAATTATGTAGAGGTTGTGCATAAATCATTCACCCTTTTTGAAGAGTGATAGTCTCCATTGTTTTAGTGCACAGTTGGGAAAACAACACTTGAAGTTATTGAATAGTATACCACTTGGCTTGATCAGCATACTAACCAACCTTGACCATTATAAAAAAAATTATGTCCTATAAATTATGTGTGTTAGTCACTTCTATGATAGGGTCCTTTTGTATGGGGTGTAAGTGTTCAAGATCCAAATTAGAAGGATGTTGTGTCAATACTAGCTTAATAACTGGTAATGTCTAAGGCTTGAGAAGTTTCATGTTTAAAATTGGGTACATGCCCAAGTATTGAGGTAGATCAAGAATTAAGGCATTCTCACCTACTATGCATGAAATGGTGTAAGGACCATATTCTTGAGTCTTGATATTCTATTGCAGACCTTTGAAGTGTTCTTTCTAAAGTTAAAACTATAATTTATCACCAACTCAAAATGTATGAGGTGTGTGGTGTACATTGTGTCACTCCTTATATTTCATTTGAGTATAAGAGAGAATATGTTAAACTTATTAATGGATATGTTGGATGTGTTGTAGAAACTTCTCAGGTTTGTCTATTTCCCATTCCTATGTGTGTGACTTAGTATTGGATGGTGCATAGTAGGAGATGTCTAGAGGTGTCATAGGCTAAAACCTAAGACATATCTAGAATAGGTTATGGTTAGTAGAGTTGTGAAGAGCCCTATTGTAGGTGTGTTGAATGTACATGAGGTTATCATCCCAAGTGTGACCATATATGTGGTTATGCATTCATAGAATATCAACAAGTGTGAAATTAACCACTTCAATTTTCCCATCTATTTGAGGATGAGAAGCCATCAATATATCCATTTGTGTACCCATCAAATCCCATAATGCTTGCCAAAAATGACTCACAAAACACAACATAGTTAGAGATGATGGGTGTTGGTATCCCAAAATGAACCCAAACATGTTTAATAATGCCTACATACTTTCAACCACATCAATATATTTATTGCATGTGACCATGATATCCATTTTAGAAAACCGATCCACTATACTAAACATAACATCAAATTATCATCTCATCATAAGTAGCCTAGTCATGAAATCTATGCTAATATATTCCCACGATCTAGATGGAACTAGTAGAGGTGTGTATAGTCCTAACTTCTTATTTATGGGCTTGATGATAAAATAAGGAATGAAAGACTTAATATGGTGCTCCATGTTTGTGTTCATGTGCAAATATTAGAAATATGAATGCAATGTGGCTAAATCCTTTGTAACACTAAAGTATCTTGAGGTCTTGGCATAGTGCACCTCCTAAATGAGTCATTAGTGAGGTGTGCTAGAGGGAAAACAAAGAAGTTAAAGCTTTTAGAGAAGCTATTTAGACAATTATAACTCTTGGACTGGTTTACTTTGCACTAGGCTAGTGTAAGTCATTATGAAATTTTGGTCAACTAAGGAGAGGGGTATCCAATATGTGAAGTTATGGTTGGGCATGTCTAGCACTATGATGAGAATGTGAACTAGAAATTGAATGAGTAATATATGGTCTTATTGCCCATCCATTTATTTTTCTTGATCATGAGATGTAACTGCTACATATAAGTCATCCATTTCATGTGGCATGTAATTTCCACCTTATTTTGTGACTACATAAATTGAAGTGGTTTATGGTAAGAATGAAAAACTATCACCTTCCTAAGGATCTAATGTCATCATTATTTTATTACTTTCACAATAACATACATTTCCTTTTCATAAGTGGAGTACCTATGTATTATGTCACTAAACATATCTGAATGGCATACGATCAGATGTTTATGTTGCATGATCAATCCGCCAAGTGAATAGTCAAATGCATTAGTGTGAATTTTAAAGGTTTATGTAATGTTAGGCATTATGAGAACAATTATTTTCTAGAGGCATTATTGAAGGGCTTCAAATTTTCATTATTGTGTATAATTCCAATCTAATTTGGCTTTTGTGTGTGTTATCTAGGTGAAAACATAAGAGATGTGTTAGAAAGCAATGATGAACCTATAGTATAAATTAATAAGTCCAAGAAAATTCCTTAATTTTTTGAGATTGAATAAAGTAGGCCAATATTGGATCACTTTGATTTTCTTAGGATCTATCCTGATGTTGATGTGATTAATGATGTAGCCCAAGTACTATATCTATGTAGCATCAAATGTAGACTTTTTAAATTTTTATTGTAACTTGTTCTACTATAAGGTGTTGAAGGCATGTGAGAGGTGCTCCATAAGTTTCTCATAGGTATTACTAAAGATGAGGATGTCATCCAATTAAATAATGATGAAAGAGCTGAGGAAGGGCCTGAGTAAATCATCATTTAAGTGCATGAATGTGGTTGGCACATTGGTGAGGCTGAAAGGCATGACTAACCACTCAAGTGATCCTTATCATGTCTTTAAGGTTATATTTTAGATGTCTTTAGGATGAATTATAACCTAGTGGTAACCTAATTTTAGATCAATCTTGGTGAAGTATTGCGTGCCTTGGAGCTAGTCCAAAAGGCCATCAATGCAAAGTAGTGGGTATTGATTCTTCGTCATGATCTTGTTGAGTACATGATAGTCTATATAGAGTCACAATGACCCATCCTTATTTAATGTGAGGAATACCATACTCTTTCAAGGTGAATATCTAGGTAATGTCTTACCCTGATCAAGGAAATCTTGTAATTGGCACTAGATTTCATCATTCTCCCAAACCTTCCTATGATATAGGGAACTGTTCAAAAGAGGGGATCCAAGAACTAAACCAATGCAATGTTTTATTGCATAGTGTGTTAGGAGGTATTCAAGCTCTATGAAAACTTCACTTTGATACTCCAATAACTTGTAAAACTATAACATTTGTGATGGTATGTGAGTATTATGTGTTATTAAGGTTCACTTTGTCAATTTTTGCTATGCAAGTGTATTAAGGCAAACCATGAGTAACATAAACTTATACACATGATATATGAGATTTAAACATTGATTGGTATAGACTAACATGATTTCGGTTGAGGGTTTTTGACTTAATGAGTTTATCAAATCGATCTTACATGCATATAACCCACAGATATGGCATGGCCTAATATGTAACTTCACGACTGAACAAATACGGTCTTCCTAGTAAAATGTCATATACCTCCAAAGGTGTGATGTCACAAGTGATGTTGTCCTCCATAAGCTTAACTTTGTATTTAAAATGCATTATCATTGAACCTATATATCTTTCCCTTTATGCAACCACCCAAGATAATAATACATAAGGTGCATAATTGAGGTAAGAACAAGGCATTACACAATGGATTATGCAATGATGTTATTTTGAATGCCACTAGCAATGATTATGTGGATAGGCTAACCCTTCACCTATAATTTAATGTGGAAAATGAATTTGTGTTCCTTAGATATGTCTATCACAGTGATGTTAGTACTTAGACAAGAAGCATCTAGATTAGTGTCATCCATTGGTATAGGCTTTGATGCAAATTATGTGAGTAGGGATTATTACACACAATGGTTAGAGTCATCATGAGTGGATGAGTGAAGATGATGTCACCACTTGTCACCAAACTTCTTCTTACCTTTATTTTAAGTAAAAGGCATAGGATCCTTCAAGTGTTGCATAGTATTATGAGGAAACTTTATTTTATAATAAGTGATCTGCTTCTATGCAGAAGGTTATGATGTGGAATTGTGTGATGATAGGGCCTTGTACACTAAGTTAGATGAAGGTGTGGCATGATTATTTATATTTGTCTTAGATTAAATCTTGTTGATGTTGAGATACACTTGTCCCAATGTGTCAAAATTCAATAACTCTATTTTTGCATAGAGATAAGGTGAGAGTTTGTTGATGTACTTCAACATCTTATGTCATTCACTCAAGTTATCTTGAAATCGTGTGGATAATTCATAGAATATGTTAGTGTATTCTCCCATGGACTAATCCTTGCAATATTTTAGTTGTTATAACTTAATGTATTCATATTCAAAGTGTTAGAGAGGGTAAAATTCTTACTTCAACATGTTAATAAAAAATTTCTAAGACTTGATTGGAACACACTCTTGTGCATGCCATGCACTAAGGATTTCCCACCAGTGAACAATTGAAATGGAAATTTTTAGTATTATGAAGGTGATATTCTCATCTTTAGTGAAGGATTTGATGGATAAGTATGCCTCGAGATTTCAAATCTGGGCATCTAATGCTTTGGCATCAATATTTCCCTTAAATAAAGGGATGTCAAGATTGAATTATACTTTGAAGGGATTTTTTTGTTGAAACTATTGTGGATTATGCTACTGAGATAAAGAGGAGGATGTTGAGTTGAGTTTCATCATTAAATTGTGAAACTAACCAAAACATTTGGTAAACTATGCTCCAAAGTGTCAATGATGAGCCTTCAGATTTTTGGGACTACCTTAGGTTAATTCTAGGCATCAACTATCTTTATTTTATGAAAGTGTTCTAATGGAGTCTCTAAGACATAACTGACTAACAAAATTTCTCTATTTCATTTTGATCTTATGGTTATAAATATAGGAAAAGGAGTAGAGTGGATTCATTACACCAATCCTTCATCAAACGTAAACCACTATGATATTAGTTGATCTATACCATGGGGCCCAAGGCCAAGGTGTGTAGGGGACAACCAAGCTATGGTTATGTAGAGTGAATGTGTAGTGAAATATTTAGGAAAAATAAATAAAACACATTGAATGGAGTGGAAGTTTTAACTTGTAATAAATTTAACTTTTATTCATTATCAAATAATTGGGAAAATAATATAGAGTATAATGTCAATAGTTCATATATATCAACTAAACGCATAGAGTAAGCTAAAAAATGTTATGACCATGTGTGATAACATTGATCTAGGTTTTGTCTATATGAACTACATGTGTATGTTACATATATAAAATAAGAATACAAGAGTGGTAAGAACTATTGTTTTTTAATCAACCTCTATGGTAGGTATGGTATTTAAGCTTCCTTTGGCAACAATGGCTAGATGATTAATATTCTAACCATTCACAACAACTTCCCTTTATTGGTGGTAAAAAGTAAAGGTGCAAGATTTGTATGTTAATAATTAAATATGTGTTATTTTTCAATCCATGTATTTATATTATACTAACAAGTGGTTGAGTTGAAGTGGATCCTAAGGAGTGCATGCAGGTCTGTGACTAAGTGCCTTTAAGGTATGTAGTTTACAATCTTATTTGATTAATGTGTTAAAATATATGATTAAGAGCAAGACTTAAGTATCAAGATGTTAGTAAACTCTTGGTGGTGAATTTTTCATGGATGGAGGATTGGAGTGAGCTCTATGCATAGGAATTAATGAGGAGTGTATTCTGTTGTGTAGAGGCTACACACAGATAACTTTCATCCAAGTGGTTTTTTTAATCCACACTCAGTCGTAGAGAACAAGTGAGTTTTAGTTTCAATGGAATTTATTTTAGGACTAACTAAGTCTTAATGGAGGTATGATACAATATTGATTGTGTTAAGAACCCATATCTTACCCTTCTCCTTGCATTATTAGTGTATTAGTCGCTATGGATGCATATGCTTTTTAAGTCATTCTTTAAGAATATTTAAATTATCCCACATATATGGGAAGTAGTAATTGTTAAAATATATTTATTATTTAAGTGTTGAGGCCCAATAAAGGAATCCATGAATATCATTGTATTGATCTTTCTCAAAGGAGGTTGCTCCCTTGAAGTGGCCTATGATATAAAGGTTATTTTGGGTTATTTTCTAAAGTTAATTTTGTTGTTCATTTATTTTTTTTAGTTCATAATTTTTTTAAGAAGGATCCTCACATCTGGTATCAGAGTACTTTCTTATCCTGTGAGTAGTTTTGTATAACTTTTTTTAGTAGTGCTTTCTAGGAGCTATGCAATTTACATAAATTATTTTCTTTGCCTCTAGTTCTACATATTCATTGCAATTTTAGATAAGATTAAACACCCCTCTACATAATTGTGGGAAGTACTTGGGCATACACCCTAAACTCATTGTGAGGAGTACCTTAAGAACCTTAAAGTATTTGGCCCATTGAGAGGACCTACCAAAAAAATGGAAATGACCCCATCTTGATTGACTAGTTTCCACCTGTGAGGTAAACCAAGAGCTGTTGCTTAGGGATGAATATGTGGCCAAAACTTTTCTAGAGAGCAGTGCTCATTCAAATATCATTAGTGTCCAAAGAGACTCCTTAAAACCCTTATGTAGACAAATAAACTTGGGGCCCATATCTAATGTAACAATTTCAAAATACCAATAGTAGAGTGATCATAGTTGGTAACCATACACTTGCAGATAGGCTTTTAGTAGGAGCAACCAAGTCGCAATTAGTTTTTCAAAAAAAAAGTTAAAAAAAAAATCCATTTTTTTCATATATCTCCATCTATAGTTATGTTGACTCTCAAATTTTCTTGGAACACCTGAAATTCCATTCTACACATTTTTTTCCTGGAGGTTCCATATCAAAATTCCAAAAATCTCAATTTTTGATATTTTTCTAGTTTTACCATAACTTCTTTAGTTTCTTCCCTTTTGATTTGAAACTTTCCCCCAATGTTCCTTTCCCTTTTTTGATCTTCTATCCCTCTTGGAACATTTTTCCAATTTTTCCATTAGGATTCTAAAATTTCCCTTGCCTTCATCAATCCTAACCAAAAGGTGCCAAAAAACTAGTAAAAGTACATTTACCCCTTTCGATTGAGCCCAAATTAAAAAAATCAACATTGATTGTGTCTTAGAACATGTTTTTCTATACCTTAAAAAAAAACACTAGTTATGGTAGCCACCCATGTAGGCACAAAGATCATGGAGGAAGAAATATCAACATTGAAATCCCAGGTCATTGAGTTAACCGATATGATATGTGGACTAAATCAATAGAATAGCCTTTTTCTCAACACATTATAGAACGAGTCTTCTTCAAAGAATAGTATCATGTGGGCCCAATCTAGAATTTATAATTTTCAATGGTATAGATCCTATAGGATGGATATATCGAGTCAAGTAATTCTTCAACCTTAATTATACTTATTCTATCAACAAAGTCCCAATTACTTCCTTCCACTTGGAATAAGAACAATTCCAATGGTACCATTAGTATCTCAAGTCAAATGATGAAATTTATTTTAAAACCTCTACATCCTTACTTATAGGTAGGTTTTGTCCCTCAACATTTGATTAATTTATAGGATTTATCATTAAACTCCACTAGATATGCATCATTCATGATTATTAGATTGAAATTGAGAAACTAGCTAATCACACTGAAGGGTTACAATATGACTTCTTGAAGAGGTTTTTATTAGTGTAATCAAAGATCCAATCCATTTAAAGGTGAAATTTTTTGGCAAAAAAACATGATGGATGACTTGGGTCTAGCTAAGTTATCAAAAGATAAACTCTCAGTACAGTGTCAACCTCCCACTTTCCCACTCATAAAGAACATGATGAACTAGTGGCCAGCCACAACTACACCGATCAAGTGCCTTATTGAGGTAGAAATGTGGGCTCATAAGGATAAATTATTATGTCATAACTATTATGAAAATGGGATAAGGATCATAAGTATCTTTCATAAAATCTCTAATTATTATATATGGAATCACTTCCAGAATAGGATAGTGATCCTGATATCTAAGAATTCTAGAATTCTTAAATAGAACAAATCCCCTTAGAGGACTCAATGGCTTAGGAAACTCAACCTAAGATCTCTCTACATGCACAAGAATGTGTTACCACCCCTAAAACCATTAAGGTTAAGGGGTTATAAATAAATATCCCCCTCACCATCCTCATTAACTCTAGCATCACTCACAATTTCATTAATCCCTGCATTGCTAAGTAGGCACACTACTTTGTACACCCTTATTCTATATTTTAAGTCATGATTGATAATGGGGGGAAATTTCTATGTCAATTTAAGTATCATAATATGAATATCATGATATTTTATTACACTCTTTATTTAGATATGTTTTCCCTACCCTTAAGAGGATGTGATGTGGTATTAGGGGTGCAGTGGCTTCGTATATTGGGACCTATTCTATGGGAGTTCTCTGAGATTTAGATGTAGTTTATAGATAGTGGTAAAAATCAAACCTTAAAAATGTTATTTCTTGGATCTTATCACATCATTAGTTCCCATCACATGGAAAATATTCTAAACAAAGGCTCACATAGGATCATTTCCCAACTACACTCCATCAAACTCTAGCTCCCCACTACTACTAACTACCCTAATGATTCACAAGTTGTCTTTGACAAGAATGCAACCATTTTTATAGATATTTTGGGTTTTTACCCTTAATTCCATGAATATCATCACATTCCTCTCCTTCCAAGAATTATTTCACCCAAACATTCATCCATATTGTTATCCCCATTTGTGAAATATTGAGATTGAGTAGCTCATACATGAACTCCTCAAGTCTATATTTATTCACCCCAGCACCAACCCATACTCCTCCCTAGTGCTTCTTATCCAAAAAAAGGATTGGTCATGTCACCTCTGCATTGACTTATGTGCCCTTAAGTACCTCACTATAAAAGATAAATTCCTAATTTTGGTCATTGATGAGCTTCTTAATGAGCTTCATGGGGTAAAACTTTTACCTAAATTGGATCTTCATTCAGTATATCATTAGATTCATGTGTAGGTTTATAAAAATCCAAAGATAACCTTCTACACTCATGATGTTCACTATTAATTCTTGGTCATGCCATTTGGACTTACAAAAGCCCCTTAAAATTTTTAGGTACTAATAAATAAAATCTTTCAACATTTCCTCACCACCATAACATAAATGTGTCATAAAACTCATGGGATATGATTATGATATCACTTACAAGAATGGTAAATATAATGTTATGGTAGATGCTCTCTCATGCACATTCAAGGACTAGACTTCCCTTTTTTCCATCTCCATACCCATTCCAAACTAGTTGGAATATATATACCAAGGGTATGTAAATGATCCCTCCTTACACCACCTCATTCAATAATTGGCTAATAACCCCTCTATAGTAACACATTATTCATGTTATGGTGTTTCTCTATGATACAAGGGTCATCTGGTGCTTCCCCATAGAACATACATTCATTAGGCCACATTCTATGAAATCCATGTTTCTTCATCAGTAGGGCACTCAAGATTTCTCAAAACATATGAACGGGCACATCAAAAATTATATTGAAATGGGATGAAAGGGGAAATTAAATAAATGGTGACCAAATGTGATACCTTCCAATGCAACAAAGGTGAAATAATAGTTATTCATGGTTTTTTTACCCCTTGCCTATTCCTATTAGGATCTAGATAGATATTTATATGGATTTCATTGAGGGGCTACCTAAATCTAGAGGAAAAATAGTGATCCTGGTTATGGTAGATCATCACTCCAATTATAGTCATTTTTCTACCCTCAAACATCCCTATATAAACTCCACAGTCACACAAGTTTTCTTGGATCAAATCTTTCATCTTCATGGCATCCCTCTTTAATTGTCTTTGATCATGATGCAGTTTTCACCAATAATTTTTGGATTGAGCTATTCCAATGCATAGACACACAAATGAATATGAGCTTTGGGTATCACCCCCAAATAGATGGCCAAAAAAAATTTATCAACAAACTCTTGGAAACATTCCTTCATTGCTTTGATTTAGAAGAACAAAAATAGTGAACAAAGTGGCTTCCCCTTGTAGAATGGTGGTACAATACCTCCTACCACACTTCTACTAAAATGACTCCATATGAAGTGGTTTATGGTCAAGCACCCCCAGCACATCTCTTGTATACTCTAATAGTTCACTGGTTTAGGTGGTTGACACTACTCTCCAACATCAAGATCAAATTATTATCACCTTATAGGGCAATATCCATCTAGCACAAAATTGAATGAAGTAGTAGTCTAATCAACACCAATTTGAGTGCACCTTTCAACCTAGTGATATGGTTTTTATTCATCTACATCCATACAAGAAATCATCCCTAAAAATAAAAGGACATCATAAGCTTTATCCAAATTTATATGGGCCATATAAGGTTCTCTAGTGGATTGGGTCTATTACTTACAAGTTGGAACTTCCACCTTCCTCCCAAGTTCACCCAATTTTTCATGTCTCATGTTTGAATGAAGATCTTGGAACCACCATCAGATTGCAAATATTTTCACCATAACTTAATAATGAATACTCCATCCTTATTGAACCACAAATAGTCCTAGATAGGCATACCCTCTAACTTTACTCCTACTCAATCATGAAAGTCTTAATCTAGTGGCATGGCATGCAACCATAAGATGCAACATAAAAACCACTATTCCAAATTCAAAAATTATTCCCACATCTAAAACTTTGATGACAAAGATTTTTCTAAGGGGGAGGGGATGTTAAGAACCTATATCCTACCCTTCTCTTTGCATTATTAGTGTATTCGTCGCTATGGATGCATATGTTTTATAATTCATCCCTTGAGAATATTTGAATTATCCCTCATACATGGGAAGTAGTAGTCATTAGAATAGATTTAGTATTTAAGGAAGTGTTGAGTCCCAATGAAGGCTCCATGAATATTATTGTATTGAGTTTTCTCAAAGGAGGTTGCCCTCTCGAGGTGGCATATGATCTAAAGGTTGTTTTGGGTTATTTTCAAAAGTTTACTTCATTTTTCATTTATTTTTTGTAGTTCATAAATTTGTGCAAAAGGATCCTCATAGATTGTTATTGATAAATATACTAAGGTTATGCATTTCATTTTAGGAAATCTAATTGGGAATATACCCACTTTTGTTAAAAAAATTGTGAAGTTGTTCACCATCATGGTGTTACTAACATTGTTTTCTTGGATAGAGATTAATTATTTACTTCAAGGTTTTAGCATACCTTGACTAATGCATTTGATAAATGCCTAAATTTTAATTATTCTTATTATCATAAAATGGATGGCCAAATAGATAGGCTAAACCAAGTAGTGGATGATATGTTAAGAATATATGGCATGGACCTATAGTATAAATGGGATTACTATCTCCACTAGGTGGAGTTTACCTACAACAACACTTATCATTGGTGATAAAAATGGCTCATTTTTTATACTATTTATGGCTATAAATTCCATACCCCACTTGGTTATGATGTATTATATAATAGAGTGTTAGAAATTCCTAAAATTTGTAGTAATATTATATCTAAATGAATCGTATACATCAAAATTTTAAAGTTTCCTCTAATCGACACAAGAGTTATGTTTATCTAAAAATATCTCTAAGAGAATTTGAGTCTATGTAAAAATATTTTTTTAGAGTTATACCTCAAAAAAATTCATAAATTTTGGCAAGGTATATAAACTAGCTCCATGATTTGTTAGTCCATTTGACATTGTGGAAAATATTATCAATGTTACCTACCATCTATCACTCTATCCTTCCCTTTATAGAATTCATGATGTGTTTCATGTTGCATTATTAAGGAATGTGTGTTTTATCCATCTCATGTTTTAGATTGAAATAATATCTAGGTGGTGGAAAAGGATAATATCTAAACCAATATAATCATAATCCTAGATCATCATAGTGTCAAGTTATGAAATAAATACATTCAATAAGTACTAGTCCAATGAGACCAACTGAATGATAAAAGTGCTACTTGGGAATATGAAATTATTTCCAGGCATCACTAACCTCACCTTTTTGTATATGACCTAGGATGGCACCTCCTTTTAGGGGGGTTGGATTTCATATCACATTTTTTTAGCCTTAATTATAATACTTCCATTACCTTGTGAAAGTATGTTTTGATGGTTGATGAGTCATTTTAGGCTAAACTAGTATGAAATTTTGTTCATGTTGATATTTATATAGATTCTTATGTTGATGCTTAGTTTTGATGTAATGGTTAAAATTATTATTAATATTTTAGTATATATTTTATTGATTTCTTTTAAATTATTATAGGTATAGATAATATTGAGCTAGGCTTGAGAGTGGAAGAATTCATCAAATCATCATAGTAATGATATGTAGGTATAAAAGGGTGAGTTATAATAAAGATATTTTCATTATTACACTACCCCTTTTATGTGTTTTTCTTATTATGCCAACCTCATTATGTGCATAGTTACTATTGATACTTGTTTATACAACCGTCATTGGCATTATGTCAATTATGGTCATTGCTTTGATCTTAGGTGCATATTGAGATGGTGTATGCTTGTTATGTTCATTTAACACGATAGTTATTGGATGTCAAACTTGGTATAAGACTTGGGTCCTTAGTCTTGAATTTACAAGTCATAATCATTTAGCTCAAAGGTGGAAATAGTGATTCTTGATTTGATTAAGACTTTTATTTCGATTAAGTCATAGAAAATGATTAAAAATATTTGGTGTGAAACCATTGGTTCTTGAGAACCATGAGGTGTTGACCTCGACTGAGTGGGAATAGAAAGAAATTAAAATGGAAAGAATATAATGAAGAGGATGAAGTGGTGGTTGTGTGTTATGTAAACCTCTCTACCATGGTATTATGGGGACTTTCCATTCTTGGCACCCATAATGCCCTAATCATGGATATTACTTATAAGGTTGTTGGGAAGGAATATTTCAATTGTTAAAATGGATCTGTGAGGTCTTCTAAATGGGAGATGCACACAAACCATAGAAGAAAATAAAAGGAAATGAGTAAACATCAATGAAAAATAGTGGTCTTGTGATCAAATGAATTTTTCCTAAAGTAAGTTGTATTCTTACTTTTTTTTCTTCTTATTTATTTTTTATTCTTCTAAAAACTAGAATGTGTAACTTGGAAAAAAAGATAAATAATAGGGAACCCAAAATGGGAGTTCTATAAAACCCCAGGTTTTTTCATAAACCCCATTCACTCATTTTGGTTCTTCTGATATTCTATTCATTCATTTTGCATTGGTTTCATTTCTTGTTTTAGTAATGCAAATAATGTTATGGGTTATTAATCAATAATTTATTGTGAGTATTTATTTGCATGATTAACCCTAACATATGTATATCTATTTTTATTCATCTCACCCTTATATGGAATTAGAGATTAATGAAAAAATTAATAAGATCCATGCATGGTTATTTTAGTAGTATGATTGAAACTTATGAAACCCTTGACTATGTTGTATTGTTGTATTATGTGTATCATTGTGGTGAATGTCTTATATGTGATAAACCATAATCCCTTTGTGCATCAATTAGCTTTATTACACCTTTCTCTTATATTATTTTATTTCATTGGGATTTTGTTTGAGTAACCCTTGTGATCTCATTGATGATGGATGAGGTGGTAAGGGCTACTGATGATTGGGTTCATATTATTCTCCCATTTTTTAGTATTACATAGTTGAGTTGTTATTTGAAGTGTTGGAAGAATTTGGATTTGGTTGTGACCTTGGCAATGATGACTCAATCAACATCTTCATTTATTTTGATCTTTATTTCAATGTACTTATTTTTGGATTTGATAGTTATAAAGGCTTTGTGCCAATGATAATATGAGGCACTATGATATTATTGTATACAATCTATTCATAGTGATAATTTTATCTAACATCATTTATTGGCATTCAGTCATGCTCTATGTGTTATCAAGTTTATTCTCTTTGATATAAGTTTAGAAACTCTAATTATCATATTTATACTTATAAATTGCATAAATTTTAACTCTAGTTATAAGTTTTGGTTGATTATGTTAGTTTTATAGTCCATGTTGCACTATTATGCAGACCAAATCTATTTACAATGTGAAAACATGTTTTCATTGTATTCAACCTTACTCTATAATGCCCAAAATTTACATCTCACACACACCCAAAACCATACTAATTTTGTTTTTAAATCCAATGAATACATTAAATCCTATGTATATAAGGACAGCAACACTAACATGACATATAAACTCAAGTGAACACAAAACACATCACTATGAATTTGTGATCTAACTTGTTACACTTTGATTTACTACACAAGGCAAAATGCACAAAGAGTCAAAGCTCAAATACAAACTAAATCAATTAATATACCTTGGTTGGAATTAATTTGGCACAACATGAATTTCAAATGATTAAGAGTTATGCATAGACACCTAAGGCTAGATAGATTTTAGTTCACTTTACGAATTTGCCATGAACCCCACAACCAAGTAGAAGATAAATTTTGTAATTTCAACTTCATAGATGGGAAAGGGTCACATCCTAACTCTAGTAACATTAAAAAATATATATATTTATGAAAAATAACATTCTCAAGAATAATTGTGTTAATGATATAGTTAAACAAACCAAAATTACTCTTTAAGGCTACAAGGGTTCAATAGGGCTAAACAAACTACAAATCGACTATAGAATAAATACCTAAATAAGGTATACACTATTAAGAAATAATGAGTCAAATTTGTAAGGTAACATAACATAAGTATTTTTTATAACATGGACAACTGAAATGAAGGAAAATAATACCAAACCAAATGACACAACAATATTTTATGTTGTACCCAGAAAACAATGACAAATAGAGTTCAAGGAGGACTCACTAAAAATATTAAATGGAGTTGAAAACCAAATATGAAAATTTAACCATGAATATAAAATTTAAACTATGATTTTAAAACTTTTAGATTCAAAAAACATTAAACTGGGCGATTATTAAACACCCTTTTCGAAGTAGCTTCACTGATCAAAATCAGATTCAACAAGAAATTTTTGAATAAATTAGGTTCAAAAAAAGCATCACTAAAAGTAGTAAAAACATATAAAACCACTAAATCAAAGCTCCTATATAAATTTAAAGGTAAAAATAATCACTAAAAAGTTATGGTTTCTATTTAAGACTCATCTAGCTATTTTTGGCAGCTCAATTTTAAATTGACTTCACAAGCTAAAAAGGATATCAGGTGTAGGAAATTGTTGAATGCTTTCAGAACTAGATCCACCAAAATTTATCAGAATAGGGTATGAAAATAATGGTTTTAGGTCTTAATTATCATGATTTAAGTCTAGAGATTAAAATATTTAGTTTCAAAAAATCTTTAATTCTTCTATTAATTTGAGCCCGTTTCCAGAATAACATCATAGATAAAAATTAAAACATAAAATTTTTGAATAAATTTAATTTGAAAAAGAGTTATTAAAAATAGTAAATGATTATATTTTGGTTATTTAAAGTTACCTATATTGATTTAAATATAATGGGAAATGATATCAACCCCCAAATATGAGATGCTATCACTCTAACTTCTTTAGGTAGGGTGCTTTCGATGGGGATTCTAAAACTAAACAAAAGTAAGCCAGTCATTAGTTTCTACAATTGTCCTAGAAATGGTTTATTTGAAGAACAACCAGATGAGATAGATTGATACAAGTTGATAAATCATATTCTACTAGGATAGAGGTAGAGGTTTCAAATTTATATTTAAGCCAATTATCTTATTTCTTCAACTTCTAAAGAGGTTCCTTCTAATTCTGAAAATAGTTTTACACTTCAACTCTACCAACTATATCAACTTGATATGTTGTGGTCTCATGAATTTCATCACTTTTATATTTATTAATTATAATAATAATTTAATCGTACAATATTATTTTTCTTGAGATAATCAAATATAAGACATATTCGATTATAAGATAATGATAGTTTCTATATTGTTTCAAATTTATTTATATCTTGTTCCCTTTTATCCTAATAAATTTTGAATTAATTTTACATATTTGAAGGTACAAAAATCCCTTATTTTTATCAACATTAATAGGGAGATACTCAACATAATATAGTTATAGGATTGGTTGGTAAAGCTTATTAGAGTAAGTATTTTTGGCAAAATTTAGGTTTAGTGAACTCCAATAGTGTAACAATATTTTCAAGGTTCCTCTAACTAACCATAACTAAAAACTATATTACAATAATCACCACATTCAACTATTGAAACATGATAAACACATAATTTAAAACAATAGTTCATATGGAAGTATTTCACATGCATACAATATGTTTACAGCTTACACATATCCATGATAACTCCATAATAGTGAAATAATGTAATTACAATTAAAATTGAATCTATAACCTTCTCCAATCTAGTTTACAATAAGCTTCTTCTCAAAATCTTGGTAAGAAATATATATTTTGATTACTCTATTTTTAACATAACTTTATTTAACATACATTGCAAAATATATATCTGACAATCAGTGTATTGGATCTCCTTTTTTTCTTGCATTATGAGATAGATAATAAAGGAGTTAGCTAAAAGCTAAGAAAGTGACTCCTCCCTCCTAAATATTATTCTTTTCCCAATAAATAAATAGTTTAAATAATGAATGAAGCAACTTATCAAAACTTAGTTATGACAAATCTACAAGTAACTCAATAAGGAGATTTGAGCATTAAAATTTACAATCAACAACACAAGAGGTATTGGAAAACAACCCAACATCAATCCTTAACAAATTTATTTCATTAATAATAACAAATTTCTATTGAAGTCTACTAAATAGATGCTCTACATCTAAGTGAACAAACTGATAACTCATAAATCCTATTAACCAGTAGTTTGTGAAGCTCACATAATGTGTGAAATCAATATTAAAATAGTGGACAATATTGTCAAACTCCACTTGTGAATTTGTCTATTTTTAAGTCTAAGGATCAATCAATCAAATATTCAAGAAAGCAAGAACCAATTATATTGTCAATTTAAAATACCACATCTACGATATTAAAATGGAACCTCAACTTTATGTCTTTACACATAAACTATCCATATAGCCAAAATAAATCTTTAACTTTGATTATTATCAAATGATGATGATTCATATTTAATTATACTTAGATAAAATTAACATTATATTCATATCCAAGTCCATTCAAGAGAAGTAGTAATTTTGATCATTTTTACTCATGTACTTACAACTATATATATATATATATATATATATATATATATATATATATATATATATATATATATATATATATATATACATACTTCCAAAAAATAAACCAAATGTCACTAAAATATTCTATACCTCCTTTTGTATACGTAAATAATATCCAATATGCCAATGAAACAAATATTTTCATTATACCCTCTTTCTTAAGTAAATGCATATATTTACATATGTAATTATTTCTTTGTAAAAATCAAAAAATTCATTTATATATTATATACCATATTTTCATTACATATATGATAAAAAATTACTATTATCTAGAAATATATTTATATATTTTATTTCACACTTTAATGTGTATATATGTTATACATGCATCTTTACATATATGTATGTATGTATCATTTATTTACGAAAATTAATATCAAATATCATATATTTTTAAATCTCAGTGTAATAAATTTTATATATATATAGAAAGTAACATTATAGAATTAAAACATTGAAAATAAAATATTAGTTATAATTGTTATAATTTATTTTTAAGTTATGAATATATGTAACAATTATTTTTATTTTATAAACCCTATTTAGGGTTTGGGTCGGTAGTTGACATCCCAGGGCCGATGGCTAGGGCCTTAAGCCATAGCCACAGCCATGGCCATCAATCAAGTTAGACTAGGGGTGAGGTGGGTCGATTGGCTCATCCCCCTCCCCTTCCTTTAATGGGAGGGGGTTGGGATGGCATAGCTACCCCTTTTATTAATTAATAAAAAATAAATAAATTTATAAACTTACTTATTTTAATTGTTATATATATATATATATATATATATATATATATATATTAAAAAATGAATAATTTTCAAAACACATTCTCGATTTTCATTCATTATCTACTATGTTCATTACTTTGGAAAAAAAGAGTTGTGGATTGAGAAAGGATAATCCCTTGCCTAGTTTTGTTAAATATCCTTGTTTCATTCTCCTACACCACTCATTCCTCCTCCATCTTCATTCTTCATTCTCCCTCCACCTATTCTTCTCCCTTGGCCAAACTTCCAAATAACTTACCTCTCCACTAGGTTAACATTTTAGTGGGAAAAGCCATGTTTTTTAATTATTTTATTTCATTTTATTTGTAGGGTTAGAGTTTACACTCTTTATTTTAATTCATTTATGTGTTTTTTATTATTTTTATTCCTATTTAATTAGATTAATTATTAAACTAAAAATCAAGGTCTGAATACATATTAAATTTACTATAAAACCAATACGAATATACATTATGTTCAATTAATTAAACTATTTAACTTATATCAATACATAAATACATTTACATGAATATGTATATTAATACATATAGATACTAGAATATCAAAAATTGATTTAAACTTATTTATTTATTTTGCTCGTCTACATAATATCATTTTATGATACATAACTTTATATAAAAATGTATTCATATATAATCTTATTTATTCTCATTATTAAATGTTACCTAGGCTCAATCAAAATTATAGCATTGTTATTATTCTTATTTTAAAACTAGATTTTGTTGTCAAAACACCTAGAAGATACAAGCCAAATAATCAGGACCAACTTAACATAACATGGCCGGTCATTGAGTTCAAGCAAGCTCTTTAAGTTAACACAATTTTTTTCTATGGATAATACTGAAAAAAGTAACTCATCAACATGGAAACCCCTAATAAGGCATGAATGACACATTATGTGATAATACAAATTATTTTTAGCATTAAACACACATAGCCCAAGGTGGTTCTATATGAGCCATAATGAACCTATTCCAAGTCACCACAACAAGCTAAAAGAATTCAAGATTAAAAACTAACTACAATAAATCCCACTTGCACATCATGCACAAGGATACCCTCGACACATAGATAGACCAAATATTGTCACATCTTTGTGAAAGCACTACGGAGCTTGAAAAGGGTATTACATTCACCCCCCTTAAAAAGGCATCATCCTCGATGCTTCTAAAATAAGATCATGTAGTGAAATCCATCACATTCTTCAATTGTAATAATTCACTACTAAGTGAACTATCACATTATTTCTAAAACTCATATAGCTACTTTTCAAATGGTCATAAAAAGTGATAACACCAAAATACTACTATCAATACTCTAATAAGCTAGAACATAAGTTTCTATTCCAAATAATCTTTGTGCCATCCCATGGTACAATAAGAATAAGAGATATAGTATCAAAACATGGAACCAATGTAATTACTATAATACTATTCAGCTATGCAATGTTGAGTCAACTGTTAACTAAAACATATTATCATGTTGTTCCTACTGAATAAAATATCATAACTCTGATGAATTTTTGTATATCATATTCACTACCAACTAATATTATAAACTATCAAGATCACTAATAAGATTATAATTACCGATCCACCATAAGATAATATTGTATCCACTGTGCAACAAGCAATAATGATAATGACAAATAAGTAATTTAAGAAAGAATATAATGTTGTAATAATATCAAGAACACTCTAGTGTGCAAGGAATAATAGTATCCATCAGTTGCATCATCAACATCTCGCCAAACCTCCTTAGACCTATAGAAAGTACTTAGACCTCCCAAAACCTCCTTATTCCCTCCTTAAACCTCCCTCCCAACCTCCTTAGACCTCCCAAATAAATGGACATAATAATATTTATAAAGAACAATCAACACCACATCTAGTGGTTGGGAAGGATGGTGTCATGAACCTATTCCACACAAGTTCCCATATTGACCCAATAATTTTTTTGAGCTACTTATTCTCCCCTCATAGTGCACATTACAACATATATATAGAAAACACATGAACCAACATTCATCAAAAACCGACATACTATAATAATTTTAAATAAGAAAATGTTAAAATAATCAATTTAAGAGTCAATAAGCCAATGAAATTAGAAAATCATAAATCAAATTCAAAATAAGTTGATGGCAATAAATAAAATAATTCCAAGTCATAATTACCAAGTCATCAAATAAATAAAATTAAATCCAATTGTAATTAAATATAAATCCATTTACTTCAATTTCAATAAAATAACTCATAAATATTTAAAATTCCAAAATAATAACTAAATGCAAATTAAAGTTCAAGGACTAGTGTTAGTTCTCAAAGAAAAATTGAAAACATCACATTACTCAAATTATGTGACTATAAAAAGCCACCCAAGGGGAGAAGGAATTCATAAAACTCAATCACCTCCCAGAGGTGAGAGAAAAAATCATCTCAACTACCTCCTTGAGGTGGGATAAAACATCACATCATCCTCTATATACCTCCCAAAAGAGTAACATGATTATCTCCTAGAGGTAATAAAGTAAGACTCAACTACCTCCCAGAAGAAGGAGAAACAAGAACAACAGTAATCCTCCCTATGCTTCCTGGTAACAGGTGCTGATATAACTATGTAGAAATAAACCAAATGTAAACCTCATGTCTAGCACTTAGTGCCTAAATTACCCCAAGAAATCTATCAATTGTCCTCAAAGTCTTTGAATCAGATGATATACAAGTCTCTCATCAAATAGTATGTCATTTTTTATTTTTGCACTTAACTCAAATTCTTTTTTGAAAAACACTATGTTCAATTATGGTTGTCTTATTCTAATATAAATCAATAATATGTGTTGATAAATCCTATGTAATATCACCAATTCTAATATATTGGTAGTTACACTATCATAATTAGTTCATAAGGATATAACATTGTCAAATCTCTATTAACATGTCCAAAGTAAAGTAATCATATATATTAAAAAAACTATACTCACACTTAAAACCACTATTCCATGCTACAACGAACACCCAAGTGAACCATAACCACAACACAATGGTCACCTCAAGAGAAACTAAATAGCTTATTAATTCTCTTACAAGTAGGAAATGTACATTCATTCTTCATAATGAAGAGGGGGATATAAAATCAATCTATCAAGACCCTACCCGCACACTTACTCTCAAATCACTTAATTTCACGTAAGGTTTAGCTACATAACTCAAGGATGGGGTTAGAACTTACAATACTTATGTTCAAAATGTAAGGCCTCCAAACCATAATAGGTAACATCTGATTATATAACAAACAATCATGCACAAGGTTACCAACACACTAGGGTTAACTAAATTTCATAACTACAACATAATAGAACAAGACCTCTTTATAACCTCATAGATTATGCATAACCAAGGTGAACAATAAAACACTAACTAGAGTATACTATCTTAAAGTTACCACTATAATAATTTGATTCAAAAATAGTCAATTTTATCATATTGTTAACTATAGAAGTATTAGGTTATTAGAGTTATATTTACTCAATAAACTAATACATAATCATTAAAATTATATGGGAAATAGAATAAATTAGGTATTTACCATGCACAAACATATATACATATAAATTTTCTCTATATATAATTATTTTTACCAAGGAATAGCAATATAAACATTTATTAACGAGACACGATAACAATATAATCATCAAGAAGAGTTCAACATTTCATCATTTTATTCACTTCAAGGTCCAATGATCCATGATGGTTAGATACTCCACCACAATATCAATCAAAAACAAGTGGGTTCTCTCTAATAAGATGTTCCCATCTACTAATGGAATGAATTTACCAACTAGGTTTTAGTGATTCCCAATGTGATCCATGTCTGGAAATACATACATTCTCATTGTGTCTTTTCACTTATACACATGTGATAAAAATTTGCATGACACATGTGGCATAACACCAACACTATAGAGATCCTAGTATTTAATTGTGTTCTGATACCAAAATATAATACCTAAATTTACATCTCAAACACACAAAACTATACCAATTTTTTTTAAATACTCCAATGAATGCACTAACTCCTATGCATATAAGGAGAGTAACACTAACATGGCATACAAACTCAAGTGAACATAAAACATGTCACTATGAAGGTGTGATCTAACTGGTTATGCTTTGATTTACTACACAAGATAAAATGCACAAAGAGTCAAGGTTCCAATACAACCTAACTCAGTTAATGTATGTTGGGTGCCATTAATTTGGCATAATGTTAATTTAAAATGATTAAGAGGCATGCACAGACACCTAAGGCTAGACAAGTTTTAGTTCAATTTATAAATTCACCATGAACCCCACAACCAAGCAAAAGATAAATTTCATAATTTCAACTTCACAAATGGGAAAGGGTCACATCTTAACTATGGTAACATTCACAAATATAGACTTACAAAAAATAACATTATCAAGAAAAATTGGGTTAATGTTACAGTTAAACAATCCAAAATTACTTTTAAGGCTACAAAAGTTTAGTAGGGTTAAACATACTACAAATCAATTGTAGAATAAATACCTGGACAAGGTCTACATTATTATGAAGTAATGAGTCAAATTTTTAAGGTAGCATCACCAAAATAGAATTATTTTTCATAACATAGACAAATGAAATTAAGGAAAAGAATACCAAATCAAATGACACTTAATGATATTTTTTGTCATACCTAGAAAACATTGACAAATAGGGTTCAAGGAGGATTCAATAAAAATATTAAATGGAGTTGAAAACCAAATACAAAAATTTAACCATGAATATAAAAATCAAAATAAGAGGTTAAAACTTTTATATTCAATAAATGTTAAACTAGGTGATTATTACAACACCCTTTCTGGAGTAACTTCGTTGATAAAAATCAAATTCAATGAGAAATTTTTGAATAAATTGGGTTCAAAAAAAGGGTCACTAAAAATAGTGAAAACATCTAAAAGCACTAAATCAAAATTCCTATATAAATCTAAAGGTAAAAAATTCACTATCAAATTTTGGTTTCTCTTTAAAATTCCTCTAGGTATTTTTGGCATCTCAATTTTGAATCAACTTTGTAGGTTGAACAAGGAAATCAAGTGTAGAAAATTACCAAATGCCTACAGAATTGGATCTACCAAAACTTATCAAAATGGGGTATGAAAATAATATTTATGGATCCTAATTTATATGATATAATTATATATCTTACAAATTTTAGTTTTATAAAATATTTAGTTCTTCTATTAATGTGAGCCCATTTTCAAAGCGACATCGCTAATTAAAATAAAAACAATAGAATTTTTTTGAATAAATTTAATTTGGAAAAGAGTTATTAGAAATAGTAAATGGTCATGTTTTGGTTATTTAAAGTTACCTATGTTAATTTAAACATAATATAAAATGATATCAATCCCCAAATTTGAGATACTATCACTCTAACTTATTTAGGCAAGGTTCTTCCAATGGAGATTCTAAAACTAAACAAAAGTCAACAAGTGATTAATTTCTACAATTGTATCTAGAAATAGTTTCTCCAAAGAAAAACCATATGAGGTAGATTGATACAAGTCGATAAATCATATTCTATTAGGATAGAAGTAGAGATTTTAAATTTATGTTTAAGCCAATTATCTTATTTCTTCAAATTTCAAGGAGGTTCCTTCTGATTTGAAAATAGTTTTACGATTCAACTCTACCCACTATATCAACTTGATATGTTGTGGTATCAAAATTTCACCACTATTATATTTGTGAATTTCAATAATAATTTAATCATACAATATTGCTTTTCCTGAGATAATCAAATATAAGACTTATTCGATTATAAGATAATGATAGTTTCTATATTGTTTCAAATTTATTTGTTAAACTTATTTATTTCTTGTTCCCTTTTGTCCTAATAAATTTTGAATTATTTTTTATATATTTAGAGGTACAACAATCCCTTATTTTTGTCAACATTAATAGGGAGATACTCAACTTAATCTAGTTATAGTATTGGTTGGTAAAGCTTATTAGAGTATTTATTTTTGGCAAAATTTGGGTTTAGTGAACTCCAATAGTGTAACAATATTTTCAAGGTTCCTCTAACTAACCATAACTAAAAACTATATTACAATAAGCACCACACTCAACTATTGAAACATGATAAACACAAATTTTAAAATAATAATTCATATGGAAGTATTTCACGTGCATACAATATGTTTACAGCTTACACATATCCATGATAACTCCACAATAGTGAAATAATGTAATTACAATTAAAATTGAGGTCTATAGCCTTCTCCAATCTGATTTATAATAAGTCTCTTCTCAAACTCTTGGTAAGAAATATACATTTTGATTACTCTATTTTTAACACAAATTCATTTAATAGACATTACAAAATATAAATCTAATAATCATTGTACTGGATCTCCTTTTTTTCCCTACATTATGAAATTGACAATAAAGGAGTTAGCTAGAAATTGAGCAAGTGAATCCTCCCTCCTAAATACTATTCTTTTCCCACTTAATAAGTAGTTTAGATAATGAATGAAGTAACTTAACAAAACTTACTTATGATAAACCTACAACTCAACAAGGAGAATTGAACATTACACTTTAAAATTAATGACACAAGACTTATTGGTAACCATGCCCAATACTAATCATTAAATAAAAATAAATTTATTTTGTTAACAATAATAATTTTCTATTAAATTCTACTAAATAGATGTTCTATGTCTAGGTGAACAAACCAACAACTCATACATCCTATTAACCAGTAGTTTTCTAAGCTCACATAATGTGTAAAATTAATATTAAAATAGCAAATAATCTTGTCGATCTGCACTTGTGAATTTTCATATTTGTAATTCAAAGGATCAATCAATCAAATATTCATGAAGGCAAGAACCAATTCTATTACCATTTATGATATTAAGATGGAACCTCAACTTTATGTCTTTACACAAACTATCCATATACCCAAAATAAATCCTTAACTCTAATTATTATCAAATTATGATGATTCATATTTAAATATGCTTAGATAAAATTGACTTTATATTCATATCTAGGTCCATTCGAGAATAATGGTAATTTTAAGAATTTATACTTGTGTACTTTCAACTATGTTTAATTATATAATCATATGCTTGCTAAAAAGAAACCAATAGTCACTAAAATATTCTATACCTCCTTTTGTATACATAAATAATTATCAATATGCCATTGAAACAAATATTTTCATTAAACCCTCTTTCTTAAGTAAATACATATATTTATGTATGTGATTATTTCTTTGTAAAAATAAGAAAATTCATTTATATATTAGATACCATACTTTCATTATATATAATAAAAAATTTACTATTAGCTATAAATATATTTATATATTTTATTTCACACTTGTGTGTGTGTACATATACATATATGTGTATGTATGTGTGTATATATATACATATACAAATATGTGTGTGTATCATTTATTTATGAAAATTAATATGAAATATCATATGTTTTTAAATCTTAATATAATAAATTACATATAAATAAAGTAACATTATAGAATCAAAACATTGAAAATAAAATATTACTTATAAATGTTATAATCTATTATTAGTTTTTTATTTTCTTTTTAAGTTATGAATATATGTTATATTTATTTTTTTATTTTTTAAATGCAATCTAGGGTTTAGGATGGTGGTTGATGGCCCATATTCAATGGTTGGGGCCTTAAGCCCTAGCCATGGCCATATTCATCAATCAAGCCATGTTAGGGGTGGGGTGGGCCAGTTAGTCCCCCTCCCCTCCCTTAATTAATAATGGGAGGGGGTTCGGACGGCATAGCCTTCTCCCCCCCACCTTATTAACTAATAAATAAATAAATAAATTTATAAAAATACTTATTTTAATTATTTTAAAATAAATTTATAGACATACTTATTTTAATTATTATTTTATACACACACACACACACACACACACATATTAGAATATATTTTTACATATATAATGTATATATGTATATTAAAAAAAACATAAATTAATTATTCCCCAATCTGAAAGGGTAAATGGATGTATTTCAAGGAGTTTCAAGAGATATAGGGTTTATATATATATATATATATATATATATATATATATATATATATATATGAAAAATAAATTATTTTAAAAACACATTCTCTATTTTTATTCATTATCTAATATGTTCATTACTTTGGAAAAAAAAGAATTGTGGATTTAGAAATAAAAATCCCTAGTCTAATTTTTTTTAAGATGCTTGCTTCATTCTCCTTCACCACTCCTTTTTACTCCATCTTCATTATTTATTCTCCCTCCCCCTATTCTTATCCCTTCGCCAAACTTTCAAATGACTCACCTCTCCATTAGATTAACTTTTTAGTGGAAAAAGCCATGCTTGTTTCTTATTTTATTTTATTTTTAAGGTTAGGGTTTCCACTCCTTTATTTTAATTCATTTATGTGTTTGTTATTATTTTTATTTCTATCTAATTAGATTAATTATTACACTAAAAATTAAGTACTAAATATATATTAAATTTACTACTAAATTAGTATGAATATACATTTATATAGATAGGTGTGTGTGTGTGTGTGTGTGTGTGTGTGTGTGTGTGTGTGTGTGTGTGTGTGTGTGTGTGTGTGTGTGTGTGTGTGTGTGTGTGTGTGTGTGTGCGCAATTATGATCATTTAATTAAACTATTTTAACTTATATAATTACATAAATATGTTTATGTGAATACGTATATAAATATGCATAGATATTGGAATAGCAGAATTTGATTCAAACTTATTCATTTATTTTGCTTGTCTATATAATATTATTCTATGATACAAAAAATTATATAAAAATGTATATATATATATATATATATATATATATTCCCATTAATAAATATTATATGGGCTTGGTCATAATCATAATGATGTTATTATTTCCATTTCAAAACTAGATTTTTTAATCAAAACACCCAAAAGAATAATTCAAATAATCAGGACCGACTTAACATAACATGGCCACTCTACGGGTTCAATCAAACTATTTAAATTAACACCATCTATTTCTATGGATAAACTTAAAAAAAGTAACTCATCAACATAGAAACCCCTAGTAAGGCATGAGTGACACATTAAGTGATAGTATAAATTATTGTTAGCATTAAACACACACAACCCAAGACAGTCCTACATGAATCACAATGAGCTTGATTCCAAATCACCATAACAAGGTAACCACATTCAATATTAAAAACTAAACACAAGATATCTCACTCACACATCATTCATAAGGACATAATCGACACATTGGTAAACCAAATAATGTCACATTATCACAAAAGCACTACAGAACTTGACAAGGGTATTACATGTTCTATGTTGTGTGGTCACTTCAATCTCTAAAAAAATATTTAATAACATTGAAATTTGTATTTCATGTATTAAATTTTCATATTAAAACCCTAGTTTCAATCTTCTTAAATAAATTTTGTGGATAATATTTGTTAGACCACTATTTAAGACTCAATCTATTTATAATTTTTATAATGACTTGAAATCTATTGAGAGTCATTTATGATCTATGGAATTTATTGTGGTCATGTTTAAACTTTGTATGGTGATATCACTACTATAGAATTTCATTTGAAGTTATATTAATATTCAGTATGTGGTTTGTGGTATCATCCAACCTTATTCTATTCAAGTTGAATGGAGTAGACTATAGTCTATCTTATAAGGTCGAATTCATGTGGGTTTGAATTTATATCTTATTTCACATTAAGAAATACTCAATTATATACTTTACATTCTTTAATATTCCACTAATGACATTATTTTATTTTATTTATAGATTTGATAGCCTCTTTGATTATAAGGTAGCATGTATATTATGATGCCATTAAGTATAACAATAAATTTATGTTTCAATCTCTAAGGAGATGGTATTGGTTATAAACATTAAAGTTATAAAGTTAATATAAATTCCTTTTTCATTTTTCATTGCATTTTAAAATAGTAAACTCTAAGTTAAAACCTATGTTTATATACTACATCCATACTTGATTCAGTACGTTTGAATATATTTATCTTAGAAACTTCACTATCTTAACTATGTAGTACCTTTATTTATATGGTGGCATACAATAATTTGATTGTCTTTGAGTAAGGTGATAGAGTATTGTTTCAATATTTTAGGATTATTAATTCTAATGGAATTACTTTGATTAAACACTACATGTAGGTAAGTAAAATGAAAATAGAAGATCAATTATTATTTCCTTATCACTTTACATTGAAAGGCATGAAACTTTGAGTTTAACTTCATTTGTATATTTATATTCTTACTTGGTCTAGGCATGCTTTCTTAAATTAATCTTATCCATTAACACCATTATTAAGTGAACCTTTTGCTTTCAACTAACTATAAGAATTATAGTCATAAATTTAATCTTTTTTATCAGTATGATTACAAGGTCTGTATTAAGGAATAATGGATTTAGGTATTGGATGAATTTTAGTCATTTAGATTCATAAATATCCTTTTATTGAGCAATAAATATTATTTTATTTTTACTTGACATTGTTCGATAATATAATTTTAGGTCAAGTTATTTGACAGTGTTGAAGGCGGTCCTAAATGGATTCCTTTGGGTCAAATTATGGACAGAATCTTGATTCCTAAGATAATTTCATATTTTAGTTGGTCATGAAAAATAAATTTTTTACCAATAAAAATCTGATCCATAGATTCCTTCATATTCCTAGTATATGCATCCACTTTGATAAGTATGAAGAGACTATAGCCCATCTGCTTTTCAATTGTCCTTTTGCTTTCAAGGTCTTTAGGACTTTTATTGCCAATTTCTAAGTCTATTGGGTCCAACCCTCCACTATACGTGAATTCATTAATAAATGGTCCTCTCTTTTTTATTATGATTCTCTAAAAATTATTTTGTTTAATGTCCTACCGCATGTTAGCTAGGACCTTTGTAAGGAAAGGAATCAAAAGATTTTTCATGATAGGGAAATTAAAGCAAGACAATTATTGCTAGAATTATCTAGTTTCTAATAGAAAATTAGGTTTGTCACATATCTAAGAATCCCAAAAATATTAAAGAAGGAGAAATCAAGATAACTACTAATTGGAAGATTTATTCCAAAAATAGGCTAGTAGTCGACACTAAAAAAAGAAGCTAGAAATAAGATCAAGTGGAGATCCCCTTCCCCAGGGTGGGTTAAGTTAAATTTTGATGTAGATTTTAAATGGAACCCATGGAATGTTGGTGAATGAAGAATTATTAGAGATAATAATGTTAAATTTGTAGCTACTTATGTTGTTAGTTTTAGTATACAAACTAATCATTTGACAAAAGATAAAGCTACCTATTGGGGAATATGATTGGCTCAAGAATTGGGTTTCACACAATTGGTCATTGAAGGTGACTCTTAAAAATAATAAATTTCCTCATCATAAAAACCACTCTAATTTTGACAATAAAAAACATTGTTGATGTTCTTTTAATAATTCAATCATTTGAGAGAGTCTCCATCAATCACATTTACAGACAAGGGAACAAAGTCACTGACTGGTTTGATAATAATGGAGTTAGTTACCAAAACCTTATTAATTAGTATAGAAGCTTTGATCTCCCATAAAAAATTATCTTTCTAATCCAAGATTAATCAAACCTTTACAATGGTTAATAGTTTTTGGGGGTTCCTTTTCAGCAACATTTCTAACTATGGGACCGATCGATCGAAGATTGATAGCCCATTCTCTAATGTTATGCTTTTTAGTTTGGATATCATGATTTTAATCCTTTTCACCATTATCATTCATTATTTATAATTATGACATGATTCTTAAGATATCTTATGTTCATACCACTTAAAGCAGTGATCAACTTCATTACTTAAACTTGAGGAGGGATTAGATACATAGTATTTTTGTGATTACCATCACATGTCTAGAACTCAATGACCTCAAGTGGAATGATAAATACATATACATTAGGATTCATAATTAATTAATTCATTACATTCTCTAGGATTATAGAACCAATTCATTTGAAGTTTTTTATAGAAAAAAATGTGAGGCAGACATGGAGGGTGATGGATACAAAATGGAGCCTACCAATATAGAATCTATGAAGAAGAAACCCACCATTTGGTGAATCCTAAAAAAAAGGAGGCCTCATAAATTTCATGAAAAAAATAAACGTGTATGGCAACCTCATTTCTATTGATTTTTATAAATTTTGGAATGCCAATGAGGTGACCATGAGAGGAATCTCATTTGACGTTTTTAAACAAATCATCACCTATGTCACTAGTTCGAATATTGAAGGTCTAAAATTTTGCAAATCCAAGAATAATAAAAAATGGTATATAGACCTTCCTTCAGAATAATGAGAGGCTTATCCTTTTTCAAGATGGATTTTTGAATGACTCCATTCCCACCCCTAGAATGGCATCATTCATCAAGTCATGCAATTCATCACCCTTGAAGGTATGTACAAGGTAACCTATTCTTTTCACTTCACCCTTTTAAATAATTTCCATCAAAAGATGCATATCATCTTCTCATTTTACTTGTTTCTATCTATGGATAATTTTATTGTCAAGATTTAATTGGGAGAAGTCACCCTTCTGCTCCACCAAGCACTAATTTATGTCTTATGATGGCATGATATAGCTCAAAATTATGGCCCCTCATCCCAAATTAAACTTGTATAAATTGGAAATAAAGGAATCCCTTATCATTCATCCCACCTATATACCAAGTATGTTTTTAAATCCTCTTCCAAACCCACAACCATTATCATAAAGGTACTTCTTTTGGACACTCCCCTAGTCAAGAAGGTAAAATATGGAGCAATTGAGGACCTTTAAAAGAATGATTCTATGTAAATTATTATCTCTTCATAATCTTTGGAGCATAATATTAATATTCATAGCTTTAGCACTAAGGAAAATTTTGACAGCACTAAAAAACATAATAGTGAAGGTAAGGACACATCTCTCAAGGAGTAGAAGGGTGCCTAGTCACTAGTGAACCTAAAAGGTAAAAAAATGTGTTCATAACACTCTGGAGGCCAATTCAAAATTAGACTCCCTAACTAAGGATGTCAAACTACATAATAATGTGATGAGATGGATTATGAAAGAGAATGAAAACATCAAAAACATTGTGAAAGATATCCAAAAATAGTTAAAACATAAGCTTGGTCATGGTATGAAATTCCTACATGATTCAGAGGAGAAAGTTAATTATCAGAGTCTTGTTAATTGAATGAATGGGTTAAAAGGTAAGGTGAATCAACTAGAAAGGGATAAAAATAAAATAACCCATGCTCTCCTTCATTTGATTCAAATTAGTAAGGAATTTATTCATAAATGTCTTCAAAATACCAAAATTCTCAAAAAAAACTAGTCAAAAAATAAGAATCTTCTAGCTTAAGATCCATTAAAAGGCTTAAAATTAAAGATGAGGTTGGTAATTCGATGATGGAGCCATCTAGATCTAATAAACTAGAAAATATTATTACTAGAATGGAATAAGGTTGGAAGGGGATTCTTACCACCTTAAGCTATATGGATCTAATAAACTAGAAAATATTATTACCAGTGTGGAATAAAGTTGGAAGGGGATTCTTACCACCTTGGATATTTAGTTTCTCTTTTGTGTTTGTTTGTTCCTTTTTCTTTCTTTTTTCTTTTTTTTTAAGTTCTTAACAATTATTAGTTTGTTGTTTGTTGATAGTTTATCTCTTGTTGTTATTGTGGCTAGTTGTTAGCTTGTTGTTCATTGTTATATCTCTTATGTTAAATATTTCATTTTTTTAAGAGGGAAGGGCCCCTAAAAAAACCCTCTTTTTAAAAATACCAAAAAATAGTGTTGTTAAGTTAATTTTATGAGTTGAAATTATTGGTACATCTCTATTTAAATTTATAGGCTTGAGTTTTGAAACCTCTAAAGGTTTAAAGATGGAAATGAGTATTATATTGTGGTATTGAGAATTTCAAGATTATTTATTTTTCTTTATAATTTAGAGTAATGTTTCTTTTTAATGACTATTAAGGTATTAAATAGTTTTGGAGTGGAAAATTAATTGTTTTTGATAATATAAGGTGGCAAAAACTAGGAGCCGAACCCTTAATAGAAGCAAAAAAAGGAACAGAAAGGTTCACAGAAAAAAAAGAGCCACTAGAGTCAACTACATCATTAACAACATAAATAGTTACTAAACAGTAGATAGTATAAATCAAAAAATAGAATGAAGTATAAAAAGAAACTAGACTAAGGAGAAACAACCTCCCAACCTTTAGCTAGAAAATCCACAATTTCATCTAGTTTCTTGACTTTTTCATCATCCTCACCATTCACCAATGACTCTTATTCCTTCAATAAATTTAGGTTGAGCAAAGCCAAGTAACATAACATACTGTTAATAGAGGCTCCCAAGGAATGAACCTTCTACTTCACATACTCCACATGACCCCTGAGATTAGAAATGACATTCTCCTAGCTGTCTTCCTTCTCCTTAGTCTCTTCTTCAAATTCCTCCATAATAATCTTCTCCCCTTCACTAGCATTGACCACAATTTCACCCCCCTCACCACCAAAATCCTCTATCTACTGCTCATCTCCCCCACCTTTGTTCCCTTCAAAAATCTCCTAAATTTCAATGTATTTGGCTTTCCACTGAACCTTACCCTAAGTAGAAGCTTCAGAATCACTTTCAAAATAATCAATTAATTTGTCCTTTGGGGTTGGTTTCCCTATAATTCTCCCTAACCTTCTCACCCCAGATGAAAAATCATCTTTCTTGACCTTCTCTACCATTTTATAATTTTTCACTAAGCCCTCATAATCACTGCTCAGCTTCTTATGGGACCCCATTTTATCTTCAGTAACCTCCCCCTTAGAAGCCACCTCCTAAGTCTTTCTTTTTTTACTTTTCACACTTCCTTTAGAAAATAGGAGTATGTAAATCCTTCACAATATCCTCTAGAGTAATATAAAAATAAAACCTTTTCATTTTTTGGTTAATAGGGGTAGAGCATGGTTCCTCAAAAATAGTAGTAACAATGGGGGGTATGGCAGCCTAAACTTTAATCATAGAGGGTTGAATTGACTTAGGAGGGTCCAAAGTAAGCTAGAAATTATACAACTGAAGAATGAGGCCCTGATGTAGAGGAACTAGGAATTTTGAGAGTTTTTTGTTATATTTAGCTTTAGCTCAGAGCATAGAGTGTTCAAGAGAGGCTAAAAAATAAAATGAAAATCTTATCAAAGCATTGTGATGCAAATGATTAAGGGGAGGCGGTAATTATAAAATTTGGTGAAATGTCCCTACAAGGTGAAGTATTCATCGGGAGAAAGCACATCTAATCTAATAGCTCAGGTAGCTTAACACACTCAAACCCTCCCTAGAATGGGATTAATTCCTTCCCTTCACCTAAGAAAAGCTTTTGGTTCTGAGGTTCAACCACCTTAATCTTCATTTGTAACTTATTCCCTTTTATTGAAAGACTAGTCGCCATGGCAATGACCTCTTTGGAGATTTCAAAATTAATTATGCCAATGGTAACCCTACAATTTTTCCATAAAAGAGCATATTGCATAGATAAATTTTCATCAAAACCATTGAGGCATTCTAAAAATGGGGCTATGCCCCTTTCCTTACAGTACTGCTAGACAAAGGCATTGTTCTTAAATTTGTAGCAAGATATAGGATCGATGCAAATTGTGTCTCCTTCCATTCTCACCTTACCCTCAAGATTACAGAGCCAAAGATACTGAGAGCATAGGCAAATTTCCACTCTGTAAGTTTGTAAATTAATTCTAGCAAGGTAGAAAATTATAATGCAAAAATAATTGGGAAGATAACCCAAAATATGTGAGCCATCAATAACTTGATACACCTTCATAATATCTAATTGACGCCCTTTCCTCCCATGCTCAAAAATGATTTTTTGAAACTTGCTATCAAAATCACTTATCATGCTCAGTTAAACATGTGTAAATAATAATAATGCTAGAATGGCATTAGTCATAAATATACAATAGCTCATAATGCCCTCATAATTAAGCATCCACATCATTTTCATAAGAAAAACATTTAACCATCCAAGCTAGTAGATATGATGAGTCATCCTTGACAAGTCATCTCTTTCTAAATGAGTTTCCTTATGTTAATGGGAACATTGGTATATTGGTGCAAACATCACCAATTCATAAACTACTAACTATAATTAGTGAGGGCAATAGCAACACCATTCTTTTCTCTAAATATGTGAGAGAATTCCACTCTATAAATTCTTTGGATAAGAATTTATATGTCCATGATGATATCCTTAAGTCTTCACCCAACTATTAAAGCATTAGTAACAGCATTGAGGACAAATTTAGAGTCCCTTTGTATGTGCAGATTAGAAATGGCCAATTTGATTCCCCATAGGAGAGTAGAGGCCTAAACATAGTTATTACTTTGAGTACCTAAACCACTAGCATATACAGCAACAAGCACCCCTTTATCATCCCTAATAATCCCACCACCACTGACCATGCCATTGGACTTAGAGGCCCCATCAAAATCAAGCTTGAGATAACCAAATGTTAGAGGGATCTATTTAATGTTATATCTCAAAATTTGATTTTAATTATCATGGACATGGATTTGGTTAAGATTTCTCCAATTGCTAGCAATGTTTTTCTCTTCTTGAGTGAGGGGTTTTTTAACAATTTTAATATGGGAACTAACAAAACTTTCAATGAAAGAATTAGTAAAGGACTGATAAACTTGAGAAGAATATTTGACAACTTCCCTAAAGATTCTATTTTTCCTTTCTTTCCATAAAGACCAACCAAGAAAAGGAAGAGTTTGGTTCCAGAGCTCCTTAATTTAAGGATGAGAAAAAGTAGGAAGCTAAAAAAAATTACCTCCCTAATATCTTTGTTTTAAACCTATTGGATGCCAAACTTATATAGAATAATACTCCATATTTTCTTGGCTAAGGCACAATGAAGAATAATATGAGGAATTGTTTCCTCCTCCTGGAGGCAAATAACACATCGATTAACCAGAGAGAAACCCTTATTTTGTAGATTGTCCTAGGTTAAGATTTTAATATGATAAATAGCCCACTAGATCATATTGACCTTAGGAATAAGTTTATGATTCCAAAATTTATACCAAAGCTCATTTCTATAAGTATCAAGAATCACCAGATGGTAAGCTAAATTAACAATGAAACATCCTCTTATGTCCAATGACTAATATAGCTCATCTTCTCTAGGAAAAATCAAAATTCGGATATCCCCTAATAGTTGTTGGATAGATCTCATCCTCATAATAAGCTCTATATGATTAACACAATAGTCAAGAAGATTTTTCCAACATCTAATACAATTCTCATGATGTATATAATGATAGACCTTTGACCCAGAATTTTTTTTGGCTATAATAACAATAGCCTCATTACCCACATAATCATCTAGGGCTTTATCATCAGCCCAAGGATCCTCCCAAAAATTTATAAGGTTGTCATTCCCCAATTTCCACTTAAGCCCTTGTTTAATTAAACTTCTATATTTTAACATTTTGTTCCAAATCACCTACCCCTGGGGGAGCCCTTCCTAATAAAGGACATTAAGATTGTCAGCACCCTGAAGGCACTTAGCTTGCATAATAGTTCCCCAATCTTTATTATTGTTAATCAAATTCCAATTGATTTTGGAAAGAAGGGATTTATTCATGTTTATTATAGACCTAATATTAAGCCCCCCATGAGTTTTAGGAAGGCAAACCTTCTCCCATTTGACAAGAGACATTCTCTTTTTTTCTTCCACACTTGTCTATAAAACATTCCTTTGAATCTACTCTATTTTTTTAGTAACATACTTAGGCATTTTTAAAAGGGAAAGGAAGTAAGTTGGAATTCCTTGCAAGGAAGCCCATAGAAGCTATAATTTTTTAACACTGTTCAAGAGCTTACCCTTCCAACCAATCAACTTTTTTTGAGTTATTTTCAAGATACCATTCCAAAATCCCTGAGTTGATTATTTAATAGTTAGAGGAAGGCCAAGGTAGAAAATAGGTAAATCAATCACAGTATAGCCAAGGATGTTAATAATTTTTCTTTTGAGGTCTCACTATGTGTTAAGAAAAAATATTACTCTTCTAAAAATTCATGTGTTATCCAAAGGTTTTAGCATAATCATTGAGGATATTCCTCCAATTATGGGTTTCTATAACTAAAGAGATACCAAATAGGATGGTATCATCCATAACTAATGAATAGACATCAGTTGTAGAGCAGAAGCAAGTTTGATCCCCATAATTTCCTTAGAAAGAACCTTAGAGTGGACATATCTCCTAAGGGCTTCAACCATCATGATAAATAGATAGGGAGAAAGAGGATCATCCTATTCAATCCCTCTTGTGAGAGAGAAAAAACCTCTAAGAATTCCATTAACCAAAATAGAAAATTTGGTAGTGGTAACCACTTCCTAGATGAGTAAGGAAACTTTATCATTGAAACCATTTTTTTGGATAACGTTGTAAAGAAATTGCCAGGAAAATCTATCATAAGCCTTAGAAATATAAAGCTTGAAGACCATACCAGGACTCCTACTCTTCACCATAGAATGGATAGTTTCATGAGTGACAATTACCACATCTAAAACTGCCTCCTGAGAAAAAAACCTTTTTTGAGAAGAGGAAATGATTTTATCAAGGAAAGATTGAAATCTCAAAACAAGAATTTTGGTGCATAATTTGTAAATGGTATTACACAAACTTATAGGTCTAAAATCTGCAAGAAACACAAGATTTGGATTTTTAAGGACAAGAACAATAAAGGTATTATTAACATGCTTTAAAAATTTCCCAGTTCTAAAAAATCCCTAACAGTAATAATGGCATCGTAGCTCATAATAACCAAATACTCCTAAAAAATATAAGAGGAAAACCATCAGGTCTAGGGGCTTTAAAGGGTCCCATGGAGGAAAGAACACCATGAATCTCTTCTTCAGATATGGGTTTTAACATTTCAATATTATCCTCTTTAGTGATCAAAGTAGGAATATTGTTGAGGAACTGGTTCATTATCTGCCCACTGGTAGCACTGTCAGCTTGTTCTATTAATAAGTTCTAGAAAAATAGAGTAGCATGATTCCCAATCTCATTATCATCAGTGATAGTATTACCACCCTCCATACATAATTTGTAAATAGTATTAGCTTTCCTATTTTTCATAATAGAGAGATTAAAGAAAGCTGTATTGCGATCCCCTTCTTTAAGCCACTGAATCCTAGATTTTTATTTCCAAAAAATCTCTTATTTATTCATAAGGTTCTTCCAATTAATAATTAAATTGTTTTCAACTTGAGCAGTATCCTCCATAGAATCTCCTTGAGCTATTCTAGATTGAATGTCAACTAATTTTCTAGAAAGAACCTTCTTCTACACAAACACATTCCCAAAGCTATATTTATTCCAACCATACACCTTTTATTTAATATGTAACATCTTCTTAACCAGCCTAAACATAGGAGTACCTTGGATAGGGATCTACCACCAATTGGTCAAGAGACTCCTAAAATCTTTATTTTTGATCCACACAGCTTCAAACCTGAAAGGGAAAGGGCCCCGATTCTGTTGGTCAATCTAGTTAAGGAGAATAGGATTATGGTTAGAGACTATTTTGGGGATATCTAAGAGGTTAATATTAGAATGATTAACCCAGTTGTTGGCTATTATTAATCTATCCAATTTGAATTGAATCATTCAATCACCACTTCTATTAGACCAAGTAAAGTTCTGATTCTGTAGCTCAATATCCAATAACCCAAAACTATTGATAAAGTTAGCTAAATCAAACATACTATTAGAGTAGTCTAAAATACCCCAAAGTTTCTTTAATGGATATAATGGGGTATTAAAATCACTCACCAACATCCAAAAAGACTAATGGGAAGTGGAGAGGAGAGTAGACAGATCCATCCACAATGTTTTCCTTAGAACCCTTATATTTGGGGCATAGATATTGATTAAGGACCATTGAAAAGAAGGCATAGAAAAATTGAAAATAAGATAAAAATTATTAAAAATGGTGAAATTACCACTGATTCTTACCTTATTCCACATAGTAACAATACCTCCCGAAGCACCCATAGCAGGACTGATGCAAAAATCAGCATTAGGATAAATTTTATTAGCAATTAGTTTAAAATTTTCCTCAAACATTTTAACCTCTTAAAGTAAAAGAATATCGATTTTAAGATCCAAAATACAGTTTCTGATTTCAAACTACTTTTAGGGGCTATTAAGTCCCCTCACATTCCAAGATAGGATTCTCATTTAAGAGATTTTTGGGAGTGAACCACTGGTGTTTTTTACTTACCAGTGGCGATTTCATGAGTTACCTCTCTTTGTCTTATTTTCATTAGAGAAGGTCTCCCTAAATTAGGATCTAATCTAGCATCAAAAAAATTCTTGGGATTGATTCCCTTCTTCTTATGGGTTGTCCATTCATCTTGATCATTCTTACACCCACTTGGCCTTACTCTTAGGGTCAGGATTGAATCAACAGGGTGAAACACAGTAAACCCTACTTTGAGTGACTCAAAATCTCCATTAATCCTAACTCTAGAGGAGATAGGTAAACTTTGTCCTATAGAGGTATGAGCATTCATGTCTTTTTTATTACAAACTACATCTAAAATTTGAATGTTATAGATTGGGAAAAAAGGGGCCTTAATATTATCCTATTGAAACTCTCCTTCCTCTAGCATAGGAAGGTCCATAGAAACTTATTAAACAAGATCCTCATTGAATTCTAAATTTTTTGGATCAAGGTTATCTTAGCATTCACCTTCATGAGTAAGACCCTATTCCTCATTACCCACCACTCCCATATCACTATCTAAAAATATAGGATCCTTATTCTCACCTATTTGATTAGAGTCATGTTCCTGTTTACCCCCCATTCCCTGAAAATTAGAAATAACTTCTCCTATGGTAGTAGTGTTCTATTCTTTCTCTAGGTTAGGGCTTACATCTACTTTTTTAAGCTTACAATGAGTGATTAAATGACCCTTCTTCTTGTAAAGTTGATAAAATTTAGTCAAGTTTTCATATAGGATCGGCTATGTCTAGATCCCATACTTAGAGCTCAACTCAATGGACATAGGGAGAGTTTTGTGAACTTCTACATTAACACAGAACCTAGCATAAACACAATGAGATTTAGACTATGTAGTATTTTCAAGAGTGACATATTGACCAAAATTATTAGCTATAGTAGAAAAAAAAATCTCATCCCAATATTCTAAAGGAAACCCAAGTAGTCTCACCCAGACTGGGGTAGTCTAATTTAAATCAGTGTTGGGATCAAACCTAAGCCTCCATGCATAAAGTGTCAGCAAATGTGTAGCATAAATCCATGGCCCTACCACAAAAATGGAAATCATATCTTCTCTATTATTAAATTTAAACATAAATAGCCCTCCTACCATCGCAATGACAAAGATACTGCCTTTGATCTTCAAATGATTATAAAACCATTTCTGAAATAATTCAATATTAGGACAAAGGGAAAAAAACTTACCCACAAGAGTAAGATCCATGGAGGCCATGATTTTCTCAACCAAATCATCTAGTGTGTCCAGCATTGTTCCTTCTACCATTTCCTTTTGAACAAGAACCACAGTGGTACTTATAGGAGAAAAAATCTTCTATCCCATCAGAACACCTTTCCATCCCTTAGGGTAGTCAACAACTGACATGGATCTAGGCCCAATGGTACTTCTTGAGGTAGTAACATCCATAAAAAAATAGAACATAATAGAAACCCTAAAACACCCTAAACAACCATAGGGAGCAATGTAAATTCCATCATTGCTTGTTTAGTGGAAAATGAATTGTTTCCACAATTATAATTATGAAGTTAATTATACACCTTGCTTATTAAGTTGAATTTTTTTTTTGTATAAATTACTCTTGATGTTCATAAGTTAAAATTAATGGTAATTATCTGATATGTTCTTGATGTTAACTTACTGGCTTAACATTATAATCAGTTTACTTGAAAATAATAAATGCAATTTTTTGATAAGACCCTTATTTTAAATTATCTTTTGAAGGAATAGCATTATAATTATTAATGACTAATTTGTTTAATTATATTTAAGTTTAAATAGTGATAATTATTCATGGATATTGGTATATTTAATTCTAATATTATGGAACATGTGGATTCTTTATTTATCGCCCTCTTACTTTAAGAATAGTGTTGCATCCTAAATAGAATATTAATCAATTCAAAGGATTGAATATATATATCTTAAATTATATTATGAGTGTTTTATTGAGTCATTGAATGCTCATGTAAGTGTGTTAAGAATTTTTTACTAAGTTGAGCTTTTTGATAATTTGTGCATTTTGATATTCTACTTCCATGGATTAATTTCTAAAATGGAAACGTGAAGAGTGCATAATAGAATTGGAAATCCATGAAATTATTATTAACGCATTTTTATTACATACATATGGTAACATAATTAACTCTACTTCTTCTATTATCATATCTTGGTGGCACGATAAGGGAATGATACTCTTATAGTTTTAGATCTATTATTTTTTCCTTTCAATGAACATAAAAGTGAAAAATGGTTTATTATTTCTCAGTGTTGAGTTGTAAATGGATATTATGTAGTTTTATTATATCAAATAACTAAATTAGAAAGCTATTTGATGTTCATATCAATGTTGTGTTGATTTAAGGTCAGAGGTATTTAAATTATCCTCAATATCCTTACTTGTCATTGATGGACCCAAATGTGTTCTACTCTACCTCTAATATTTATATGGGTGTGATTACACAAATTCACCCATGTAGTTTTTGGAATCAAATGGTTTAAGCATATATTTTGATAATTAGTTTTTGGAAAAAAAATCTTAGCCTTGATTATTCAAACTTTTAAAGTTCTATTTTTTTAGGCTATGACAAACTACTTCCTCTAGGAGAGATTATTTTCATGAGTGAGTTGATCCTATAAGAAACCGTTTTGATATTTGAGTTGAATCCACAATGAGGAAATATCACTAGTAGCATTTTTCCTCTCCTCTTATACATTACTTTACACATAAGTGGAAGATTATAAAAGCATGGATTGGTATCAGAAGGTATGCTCAATGTTGTGTAGGGTCTCCAAGATTGCTATGAATTAAATAATTACTAGTGTAAATAATAGGGGTGGCAATCCATTTCTCATGCATCTCTAGAGTATTTTTTTGGTACACCCTTTTTTGACATAAATCCTTATGAAATCTAAGTGTAAATATTACATTACAAAATTATTAATGTGAGTGTCCTCGTTAAGAATCATTTGTATCTAGGATAGACCTCCTACCACATTCAAACTCACAACCACATTAGTAATGCTCTAAATGGATTGGACCATGGGTCCCATAACATGTAAAAACTATGATATTATATCATAGGGATAAGCATTGTTTGGGTGTGGAATAAATATAATAATAAGTTCATCCTCAAAATCCTAAAAAATATGTGGGTCCTATCTTAGATGGCCCAATATCTCAATGTACCTTTGTATCAACCCAAAATTGAACTTATTCATGGTAGATTTTCTCTAGGGGTGGTAAAAGGATCCTATTAACCTATAATACAAAATTTATTAGTTCCCCTAGTTAGTTCAACTAATCCTCTATTTTTTAATCCTAGATTTTTAACTTTTGATAAGTGATCTGAGCTAATGGGTCCAAGTAGTTTCCTATTGCTTCAAAGGAGGAATAAGGGAATAAAAATTTTCATGTTTCAAGTTACAAATGATATGTACACCATCATCCACATATATTATGTTTTTTGAGAGACTTATCCCTCATCTTTGTCTAACTCATGGTCTCCTTATTTTCTTTTATCATCATCTTTCACCTAACTAGTGGTACACAAATACATTCCCATCATAAAATAGATGGCCAGCTTGGGTCATAAGAATTAACTAAAAAAATTCTCCCAATGATTCTTATAGATACATAATATCTAAAAATGTCCCAATGTAATACTATGTCATATATAATCCTTTTCATGTCAACTTCTACGCCCTTAACCTATAGTATGTCTATGGATATGTGTGGCTAATTTGTGTCCTACATCACCTTTTATCTTATCTTATCACATTTATATATGTTCTTATATTGTTAGTAGAGTCAGGCTATGGAGAAACCATAGCCTAAGTAAGGTAAATATAGGAGGTAGTTGGTATTACTTGGGCATCATATTATGAATTATGTTCTTATTGCATGGTTGTGTAGGTTTCCCCCTCAAAGTGGATCAGTCTTATTTATCAAGTATTTGATTATGTTATCAATTAATGTTGTGCATTTACTTATTATGTTCTCATTATTATGTTATATTATTGTTAATTTTCTCATGGTGTTTACATTTATATCCATTGTGTGAACTATCTTGATCTATCTAAGTAATTTCATTACAAGTGGTACTAAAGATTCAATTTGAGCAAGGTTATGCATTACAACATTTGATTTTTAGATCTAGCATCTGTGAGTTGAAGAATCTAAAAAACATAATTTTAGATATGGGAATAATTTATTTTTTCCATCGACAACATTATTTTTTGAGATTTTATTAATAAAAAATTCTATAAATATTATTTTTCACCCTTGTGTAAATTAGTAATCATTATATTTGTCTCGATGAGACAATTTTAATAGTATAAACCTTTGGCAGACTTTTTTTAGTCCCAAAACTCACCACCATAAATTCCTTAACCTTAAACATTATATTTTATACATGGCCAATCCAAACACTTTAGTCTATGAAAAAGGGCAAGCCACTTCGGGAAAACACTTAGTAAGGATGACATGACATTTGAAACATCTAATTTAGGGATTTTTGGGTTCATTACCCAACTCCATGTAGATGGTTAAAACATGTAAAAAATACATATACAAGGTCAAATGGGATATAGATGTAATATAGGCAGAGATGACCACCATAAGTGGGACATTGGTAACTCTTACACCTTATTTTCTAGAAATTCCAACATCCAATAATTCCCCATCAAGTCACTCAGGTTCTCCCAACCAAAACAATAAAAACTAAAATACTAGTTCAAGGAACATGATACCAAAAGTGATATGGTCACCTGGATCGATCAAAATTAAAATTTATTTGATCTACATCAAAACCCATGTTCATAGAAGGTGGTAATTACATCTGTCTATTTAGAACTATAGTAGTTCATTGAGTATAGATGGTTATATGTTCAAAAGAAATAGAAAGGCCTTACTATTACTTGGTCATTTTTTATTATTGAGATATGGATGCAGTACCAAAATAGTGTTATAAAAAACTATTTCATCTAGTTATCAATATTGAGATAATTAGGGATTATTAGGGATAATATATAGAAATTATAAAACCTATCATTTGCATGGATTACATTATAAAAGACAAGTTTAATGACCTATTCTTAGGTGGGATCAAGGGTAGAATCAACCTTGATGTTCACATGTTTAAGCCAATTTTAATATCAGAGTCCATGGTCTTTGTACATAGGGTAGAGGAAAGAGATATGGTTAAACAGTGAGCTTTCACTAACGACAATGAATGTATTCATATAGTACAATCATCCCCTTAGGTTACTTGATTAATTCCTTAGCAAATTGAAGAGAAATGAGAAAAAGGGTTATGTTTCAACTACAATATCAAATATATTAAAGGACATAAATGTGTTGAGGATAAATTTTTTACATTGAAGGGTTCAATTATGACAAAGAAGATGATGAAATATTAGGTGAAGGTGAGGAAGACCTAGAAGAGGAATATAAAGATTACCAACCAACAATTTCATGCCATGCAATTTCAAGTATTATCTCTACACAAACCCTCAAGGTTATGGGTTTCCTCAAGAAATAAAAGGTGACAATATTTATTGACTCATGGAGTACACATAACTTCATCAATAATACGTTGGTGGCATGTTTGAATAGTTTTTTTATCTAGATCAATAATGATAGGTCATGATTGTTGATGGAGGCACAATAATGTGTTCAAGTAAATTTCATGGTATCAAAATTACCATGAGAGATTATATGCTAGACTCTCGTATGTTTTTTATTCCCATGGGTGGAGTAGGCATAGTTTTGGGAATCCAATGGCTCACAACCTTGTACATGATAGAGATGTATTTTTAGGAATTATTCATGTGTTTTCATTATGAAGGAAGGACATTTGAACTATGAGCATCTCATCTCCACATCTAGTTTGTTCTTATCAAATTCAAAATATTAGCAAAAAGGGTTCAAATGGTTTTGTAGCACAGTTGTTTTCCTTAAAACTAAAACCAACAAAGATGTCTACATAGCCTAATCTACAAAATATTATTGATAATCAATCTATTATTATTTTTATCAATTACAAAAGGATGAATACCACAAAGGGAACATGATCATGACATTCAATTGGTACTAAGGATTCAATGGCTAAACATCAAACCATATAGGTACCCATATGTCTAGAGAAAATATGGTGCTTGAAATTTTGGAAGGGGTATTATCAGGCATAGCCAAAGTGAATAATCATCCCCAATGGTAATGGTGTATAATAAGGATGATACATGTAGGATGTGCCTAAATTTTATAAAACTCAACAAGTACATATTCAAAGATAAGATCCCTATTATGGTAATTAAAGAATTTATAGATGAATTTCATGATGTTGTCTACTTAACAAAATTGGATCTTCATTTAGGTTATCATCAAATTAGGATCAACGATGAGTATTTGCATAATATAGATTTAAAAACTCATAAGTTCTATTATGAGTTTTTAGTAATGCCCTTTGGTCTCACAAATGCACCATCTACATTCCCAAGTTTGATGAGCATTGTATTTAATCCTTTTTGCAAAAATTTGTCTTGGTATTTTTTGATGATATAATAATATACAGTAAGACATGGTAAAAACACTTATAGCATGTGAATAAAGTATTTATAATTATATAACAACATCAAATTTGAACCAAGCCTTCTATGAATGATTTTTGAGTACAAGAGGTAGAGTATTTGGGTCATATTATGTCATGTGAAGGAATTAAAGTATAACCTAATAATATTAATGCCATGATAGAATGGAATGTTCGAAAAACCCTCAATAACCTTCGAGGTTATTTAGGGATAACAAGTTACTACATTTAGTTTTCAAAAAAATATGTAAGCATAATAGCACCACTCATAGCTTTGTTGAAGGACTTATTCCATTAGAACAAATCTAAAACTAAGGGATTTGATAAATTTAATGAGGATATGTGCTCCAATCCAATTTTAGCTACCCCAAATGTTTCAAAGGCCTTCATTATTGAATGTAATGGGGATAATACTCATACAAGAAAGGTGACCATTACATTTTAGAGTCATCAACTCAAAGGTAATAATTTTATAAAGCATGTCTATGAGAAGGAGATGATGGTCATTCTACATGAAGTCAAATAATAAAGACCTTTTCTAATGGATAAACACCTAGGGTATGACTTTTGATGGTTAAATATTTGGCACTTTAGAAAGTATGGGATTTCACAATAGTGAAGGAGATAATAAGTGATCCAGGTGGATCCATGTACTGTTCCATTTTTCAAAGTCTTCAAATTCTATTCAAATCATTTTCACATCGTATAATTTGTTGATAGCTTTCTAGCACTTTTCATGGTTTGAAAAATGAAGTCTAGATGCTCAAGATATAGCCAGTTGAAGAAATCTTGTGATAGGTAAAAAAAGGGGTGTCAAAATTGACCTGGCACTGTTGAAATATGCCAAGTGGACCAATATCCATTTGACACGTGGAAAAACAATTAGGTGCCAAAAAAATTGGTTCGATGTTTTTATCCACATGATATTTGAAATTTTCAAACGTTTCAACAAGGCACCAAAGGCCAAACTGCCACATCACCTGCCACATCATCATGATAAGACCAAGTCAAAGCATAGCCTAAGTTGGCACCTAAGTCTTAGGCATTTGAAAGGGAAACAAAATTGTCTATTTTAAGCATTAAAAATTAAATTCCCAGTAAATGTGGGATAAAACAAGTCAAAGCGAGCCAAAAATAAGGAGGAAGCTAACCTTTTCTCTCATCCCAAGCACCTAGAAAGGTGGGAGGTAGTTTTGAACTTTGCACCTAGGGTGCAAAAGGTTAATTCCTTGACCACTTCAGCCACGGAGGTCGAAGTGTTATAAAAGGGACTAATTTCTACTTGAATAGACATAGAAAGTTGACTGTGTAAGGAGTTTTAAGAAGATTAGAGTCTTATTTTTGCTTTGTACGGCCTTGGGCCATTATTTTTAGGTCTAAGAGATATATTTACAAGCAAATAGAGATTAGAGAAGGTGAATTGAAGACTTTTATTGATTTTTGAAGCCATTTGTTGTATAAAATTAATAAGAATGGTCCTCACTTCGAATGGACCCAGAGACGTAGGCTATTGAAGCCGAACTCTGTTATCAATTTGCTAGTGATTTCTTCTAATTTTTATTCGTTGTTTTATAATTCTGATCTTCATTTTTTATTCTTGTTATAATTTCTTAATTCAAAATTTAAAGAAAAAGTCAAAAAATAAAAAGATCTTCTAAATGCAAAAGTGAGTTGTTTGAATTTGCCACACTTGCATTTTCAGTTTACAGATCAATATGTCTCTCTTATATTATGAGGGAATGTTACCTTTATCAAAAATAATAAAAACTAAACTAAACCTTTTTACAATATCTTCATGTTGAATGGAGTATTAGGTTGTACTTCTTTCAACCAAAATAAAAATAAAAGGGAGACAAAGGGTCATGCATGAATGAGCAAATGCAAATTTCATCCTATACATGAAAATAAGTTTTTTTTTCAAAGTAACATGTTTGTATGAGATTAAAAAAAGTATTTATTGAATTGAGAGATATGAATTAACTTTCAAAAAACACACATCCACAAATAAAATGTTAGACACAAAGTTTTGGAATCTTCCCTATGTTCCCTTTTTTGAAGAATGAACACAAAGTTTATTTCACCTTCCTTTCAAGACAAATTATAATGAGCATCAAACAGCCCCTGTAAAATTTCCATTTCTCCTATTTATAGAGATGGGATGGAATGGACTAACCCTTCACATTATAATGTGATTTTTAGTATTCATACTTTTTTCCTATTCTATTTTTACTAATTTTCAAATTTTCACAAAAGTAAAATACAACTTTCTCAAAATAGAAAATAGATAAAAAAATAGATCAAATGATTATAAACATCTTAGGAATATTTCCCTTGAGTATATTCTAGTTTAGATTAACTTGGAGCTTTAGTAGTGGTTTGCTCATTATTCTTGGTGACTTTGGATATTTTTAATTTATTTACTACTTCAGAGATTTCATTCCCTTTAGGGACTACCACATGTTTAAAGCATGTCAACCATTTATCCAATATCATTGTCATGGTATTTGGGACTTCCTTTTACTCAATTAGTTTATTATTCATCTCTTTAAGTGATACATGGATCTCATTATGCACTATCATTGAATCAACATTAAAGGCATTTTCTTTGAATAATTATTACTTGATCATCTTCCTAAATTTGTTTTTGACTTCTTACACATTAAATTTACTAGTCCACCCTTATTTTAATAGGTCATAATGAAATTTTCCCATATTATAAGAAATCACTTTCTATTTATCTCTTCTAATTCAAACTTGTTCTTGAAACTCACATATAACTTGGTTCAAAATTTCATTACTTTAAAGGGTACACTCCAACCAGTTGTAAGAGGCATCATCTTCAATCTTATCAAAAATCCTAGATTTTACCATGTATTTGGTGTCAGTGGTAATAATTTGTCTAATATCACCTTTCACATTTTCCCAAATCTTTAGCTCATTATCATGGCACTTGATTTATTGATTGATATCAATAATTTTAGAATCAATCATCCCTTTTATCTTTCCCAACTCCTCAATATATTGCATACCATCCAATAGTATTTGATCAACCCAAAATTAAAGAGTTTTCCTATAGGTGTTATATCTACTGATGGTTTATATTACATCCTTGATGAATCTAGGTACTTGAGTAGGGAATTTCACCTAGGGAGATTTTAGAGTCTCAATCAGATTGAGGAGATAGTTGACTTACCCAACCAAATTTCAAACTTGATCTTTTAATTATTCTTGAATTAGTTCATCCTACTTAGATCTATTAATCATTTGTTATGTGGTATTCCAAATATTATGGATGTCACTCTCTATAATTGGATTTAAGTGATACTCGTTTCAAAGTATAATCACTCAAGGTCATTTCCTCCTTATTTTTGTCAAGATGTGGCTCAATAATTTCCTTAAATTGGACACCTAATGGATCTGAAACTAAAATTAATGTAGTATTTTCCTTATTAATATGGGGAGTCTTAAGGAGATTAATATTTGCATCAAAATCATGTAATCAGCCTCAACCACCTTCATTTTACTCAGCATAGGTTGTATCCATTAAAATGTCTTATGACTGAAACTTGTTAATTGAGAACTTGGAGGTGGTGGAGTAGGTTTTCATGGAAACAAATATTATGGATGAGGTAGAATTAATGGTTAAATTACAAGAGAGATAGACTTTGAAACTAGAATATCAACATTAATAATAATTTCATTTTATACCAATCCTTAATCAAAGGCAAGATACTCTTAAGTGGTGTGATTGGTTAGCAAGGATGTGTCCCTGAGAGGATAGGAAAATTCTAGCATGATAGACTTCTTATCTTTCAAATTCATACCAAAAATAGATATTTATTCATAATTATGGCCAAGTTACTTTAGCTACTTAGGATCCTCATCATATCCATCATCAAAACTTGTAGAGGTAGATGATTGAATTGTAGTACTAGTATTGTCTTTTATGTGAGTCTTGGGAATTATAGCAGATGATTTTTTTGAATGTGTTGAAGTCCTTGATTTATTTTAGCCTCTTACTCTAGTGAAATCTACTAGATTATTTTTCAATTACATGGATTGATCCAACATGTTTTTTATTTGTATCTATAAATCTTCTAGATCTCTAATGGATCAATTGATGGTTGGTAATGGGGCAGCCATGATTATTTCAAAATAGATAACATCAAGGAGATCACTATTATCATAAATATTACCATATAGGACCTATGTATCTTTGAAGTATTTAATTTTTTTCAAGCTCAGTTTATCCTAGTCGTACCTCACTACTTCATTTTAATTAGAACAATTTTCCCATTAATCTTCCAAATGTGGTTCATGCTCATAAGAAGATCCCATACTGAGTAAAGTGTGCACAAAAATCTTATTGTCAAAACAAACTTCATTAGCATATGGATGCATGGTGAATTTCACAATTTAAGTTTCGATGTTCTAAGCATTTGTGGCATTTTTTAAGTGAAATGACCCAAATAAATCAAAAATGTAACCCACAAAACATGTTTATCCTGAGAATGTTTATGTACTCTAGCCAATTACCTACACAATTTAATCAATATTGTTTTTCCATTATCCAATCTATAAAAACATAGAGGATAACCTTCAAACCTTCCAACTCTTATGTATGTGAATTTTTTAAACTGAATGAAGTATCTCCCATATTGTGAAAATAGTTCGGTTGCTTCATCTGAGATTCTCCTTCCCCAATCCTCTTATAATACCTACACTACTCTCATTATGAATGCATCATTGGTTTTCTAAAGTGTTTGTTGTTTTGTTCTAAATTAAATTTATATTCTAATACATATACTTGGTTAAATTCATCAATATTAGTTATTTGAGTAAGACTAGCGTATACTCTTTGAGAGGCCATTGAGTATACCAAGTATGAAGTCATGAATAATTGTTTGGTTACATCCACATTGATTAGTTGTTGGTGTAGAGCTTCACTGATCATCTCAACCAAATCTATGTATTATTGATCATTTTAGATAATGTTCATGGCCATGAACATCCATGGATATAAATTCATGATGTTTCCATTACCAACCACATAGTTGAGAAAATTTATCATGTTGGTTAACTCTTATTCAAAATCAAACAATAGAAGCTCTTTGGGAGCTTGGAAAGACTTATTATCTTGTTTTTTAGTTTTGAATAATTAATGGTGGTCAATTTTTTATTGTCACCAAATATTTCACCCTAGGAGATGTTATTCAGACCTCTTCCATATTTGGAAAATAGGGGAATATTTCCAAGTATGTGGGTGTACCTATTTTGGAAATGAGCCTCTAGATTTTAAGGGATAGCTCCCTAAATGTATCTTACATTGTTTATCACTTAAAATATTACTTACTTATGGGAAAAAGAGTTAGAGAATGCATAAATTGAACTTACTCTAAAAGAGGTGATGCACCAAAAATGTCTTCCACATGACCATCATATTTATACCACAAATGAAACAAAGCATAAAGATTAGTCTCTAACCTTCAATGGGTTCTAACATGAGTGTTTCAATATAGAGGTGAGAAGCAACACAAGGCAAATGAACCAGAGGCCAGATTACACACTCCAAGGACAATTGTACACTTGAAAAAATATTTACACACTAGACTGCACTCTATATGACCTATTAGACTAGGAACTCTTACTCAAACATGAAAGGATAAGGGAAGGAAAGATAGATAATTATCACTTCTCATCACCATACATCACTTATAGACTTAGACAATTATTCAAAACTTAGAAATAAACTTGTATTAATGCTCAAAGGTAAAATATAACATCAATCCATTAGGGCTTTGCCATACATGGTATGGTGGTAGTTTATAATATCTCAATAGCTATATCTATAAAAGAAAGGAAGCCAGAGAAAGGGAGCCTTGGCACTAAAAGGGGGGATTAATTAGTTTGAATGTTTGAAACATAGTTAAAATTGCTTCTACAAATTATGCTCCTTCAAACCATTTGATTGATCCCTATCACTTTATGTGGTTGTAAAATTACATTATTCTCTCCTTTATCTTCCATATTGGTTACAAATACAAGATCAAGCTATTTAGAGCTAGGCTTAGGAATCAATATGTTTAGAAAAGTTAGATCAGTCTATTAGGGCATTATCTTGGTGCTAACTGCTCTTCATTGGTTTGTCAGTATGTGCAACAGTGAGGAGAAAGGTCCCTTTCATGTAGTTTGTCTTGGAGATGAAACTCTTGAAGTCTACATGTCTACCTCAATGGAATCCTTTGAAATGTTGGATTTGGTCTAAAATGAACCATGCTTGAACTTGGTTCCATACCTTTTATTTGCCTTGCCCCATCAAAAATTAATTTTTTGACCTTTGTCTAAGTCACATGGGCTTGCCTTCATCTGATTGGCCATCAAAAACTAGCTAAAATCATTGATATTTTGATTCATATCACTCCATTTATACTAATTTATACGATTAAATGCACTCATTCCACTTGTCAATCATGCATTGATCTCAAGATCTTATTTTTAGTCTGCTACTTCATATGCTTATACCATGTGGTGACCTCTTGAGCTCCTTGACTCATTGACTTGGTCATGTGCCATTAGATCTAAATTTTCTATTGAATTTGATCCATTGATTTACTTGGGCCCATTCTCCTACTATTCGAGCTCACACTATTGGATTTCTACTTGATTTATCTACACCATCAAATCCTACCTTTTGAATTTTAAAGGCTATTTTTTGGGATTTAACTTTGACATTTGTATGACCATTATTGGGATATTTGAACTTCAATATTTATCTATCAAGGTTTGAATTTTATGTATACATGAATGACATTTGACATCCATGTGAATGTATTTAACATCCCATATGCCATCAAATTAAAAATCCAATAGATGACTATTGAACCTAAACTTTGACACTTATATGAACGTCACTTTGTTTCCCAATAATTATTTTGGACTTTTTGTTTTAGAACTTTTCCATGAACCATTTTCTTTAGGTTATTTGAAAACCACTTCTTCTGAAGGAATTTATACTTTGTCTTTTACCTCAAAAAAAATCTTACAAATAAAATTTTGATAGAATTCATGTCTTTAGGATCTCTATCTCAGATAAAATGTTTAAAATAAACTGTACTTAGTATTTTTCCTCAAAACAAATTCTCCTAAATAATTCATGCCTTTGATAAAATTGTCCTATACAACTTTCCTAAAAGAAATTTTTCCCTTGTACCTTTTGACTAAACCTTGTCATTGAGCTTTATGTATTAGATAAAATGTCTGAAAGAAATAGTCTTAGATATTTTTGCTTGTGGATAAAATGTCCAAGAGAAATTAAGTCTTTGGGAAAATTATCATGGGATAATTTTCTTGAAATATTTTATATTTATCTTCTTCCACGTAACTTTTGATTTAGACAGCACTTGTGACCCTTTAAAACTTATGTCTAGGATAATTTGATGAATAATGACCCTTCGCGGAAATTATTTAGATAATTTTCCCAAAAGAAAAAAGACTTTTTGGGATTTTCATTTAGGGTACTTTCCCAAAAAAATACCCTTCATAATTTTTGTATAGGACATTTTGTCAAATCAATGGCCTTCAAAAAAATTTGTCTTAGTCACTTTCTTGAAATAAATGGCCCTTTGGTAAAATTGTATAGGACACCTTCTTGAGAAAAATACCCTTCATGTTTTTTAATTTGGACCAATTTATGTGAGCCTTGTATTTTGAATAATTTGTTTGAAAGAAAACTACCTTTGGAACTTTTGTCAAACATTTTCCCTAAAACAATAATGCCTTCAAGAAAATTGTGTGGATGATTTTCCTAAAAGAAATATAATACTTAGCTTTTTGATGTGGATAATTCTCCTGAAACAATTAGGTCTTTGGTAAAAATTGTTGTGGAACTTTTACCCAAAAGAAATAAGTTTGTGGGTCTTTGCCTTGGACAATTTTCTTGAAAAATTCCTCAACACTTAGCCAAAAGTTGAAATATCTCCCAAGTGCAATATTAGGCTTTTCGAGACCTACTCTTATAACTACTCAACACCATGAAAATCTACCACTTGTATATATGATCAAAAAATGACCTTTAAGACACTAAAAGACACACTAACTAAGCTAGATCATGACCACAACTTATAATGTCATATGAAATGACATCAAATGAGATAAAACATACACTATAACATTATAAAAAGCCCCTATACAAGGTTTTGACTATAGGGGGTTGATCCATTTTCACCTATGGGGAAAAATGGTCAACATATTTGGTGATTTTCCAAGGGTGGCATGATTTCTATGCCATAATAGTTTCCTAATCCTATCCATTGAGATATGGAGTCACAAGTATACAGGCTAGAAATATAAACTACCTTGAACAACACATGAAACACAAAAAACAACAAGAACAAAACACAAAGTGAGGAACTAAGAAAAAAACTCTATGTTTCAAAAGCACTTAGTAGGACACAACAGAACAAGAAAATAAACACACACCAAACCTAATATTTACAAGACAAACCTTCAGCTCTCAATATTAGGGTTTTAAATGTATCCCATTCATAGGTATAAGCAGTTATTCTCCATTCATCCATGTTAACTAAAAGGAGTTAATTTACTTGCACTTGGTGATGACATATGGTCCACTCCATAGGGAATCAAATTTAGAATTCCCCCTCATTTTTTCTCTATCTTCATCCCATTTCAAGACTATGTCACCTTATAAAAATGATCTTGGAGTTGATTTCTTATCAAAAGACCTCTTCATCAGTACCTGGTAATGCTCTATGGATTGATGAGCTTTAACTCTAGTCTCTTTCAACTCCATTAATTTTATCAGTCTCACCTTTATTGGAGTGTTCTCAAGAAACTCTATTTGATGTGCTAACTCTAAGGCAAGTATCTCTTGAGAGATAGACAACCTAGCTTCCCTCCCATAGACAAGCACAAAAGGGGAATTCCCTGTTGATATCTTGGGATTTATCCTATTAGCCCATAAGGTTGTATTTAATTTGGGGTGCCAAGCTCTTTGTTTATGCTTCAAGGTTCTCTTGATGATTATTATTAGGTTCTTTTCATTAGATTTAGCCAACCCATTAATTTTAGGGTAATAGTTGGATGATGTATTCAAGAATATACCATTGTTATTTACCTAATCAGCTATCCTAGCACCAAAAAAATAAAGAGCATTATCTAAAATAATAATATAAAGAGTGCCAAACCTTATTATGATGTTCTCATAGAAATATATGATGGCATGCTCATTAACCTTCTTTAATTTTACTGCCTCAACCCATATGGTAAAATAGTTAGTTGTTGTGAGTATCCATTTGTGACCAGTGCATGATGGGAGATTTATCATGCCAATGAAATCAAGACCCCATTGCATGAAAGTTTGGTCTACTTAGATAGGCTTCAAAAGAAGAACTATAATATTTTTCTTTCCTAAAAATAAAGCACATTTTCCACACCTTCTCACCCAAGCATGGCAATCCTTGAAAAGGTTGGGCCAATAATAGCCAACCCTCATGATCTTGGTAGTTATGTTCCTTAGAGAGAAATGACCTCATACTATCCCATCAAGGAATTTCTTAACACTCCAAAATAGTCATTATCAATGCATCTCAATAGCATGCCATTGATTTCCCTCATAAATAGTACACCATCCACAAGACAAAAGAGGATAGATTTTAATCTAAAATATTTACTTTATGATCTATTCATATTATCAAGATTCTCACCATTTTGGAGAAATCTAATCATATCATGTGTCCAAATTTGTGGAGGCAATGAACCAGCTAGTTGGGTACACTCATGGTTGACTAGAGATTCTTCTTTTGACTCATGAAGATTTGAATCTAGATGTTTACAAAGGCCTTTACCCCTTACCAGTTTTATCACTTTGATATCAACATCATACTCCATTACCTTAGTGATCCACCTTGCCCTCTTTTCACTGAGATCATTACTCAAAATAAACTCCTTGGTGCTGGTATGAGAGACCATAACATGAATCTTGTTATTTTACACTATATGTCTGAACTTATTTAGCTCTCTTACAATAACAAGGACCTATTTCTCCACAAAGGTGTATTTAACTTCATAATCTTCTAAACCTTGATTGAAGAATGTAATTGGTGCTCCACACCCTCATCATTCTTTTACTTCAGCATGGTTGAGATAGTATCAAGGTTAAAAAATGAATACAACATGAATTTCTTAGTAAAATCAAGATTCACAAGGGTGGGAGCTTTTGCAATTGCTTTCTTTATGGCTTCACAACTACTCTTACCCTCTTTGGTCCAAGAAAATACTTGGTTCCTCCTAAGCATAGTTTTGATAGGTTTTATAAAGATGCAAAACTAGGTATGAACCTCCTTAAAAAATTTATCTTGCCCAAGAAACTTTGAAGACTCTTATTATGCAAGGAAAATGATAAGCCTAGAATAGCCTCTATTCTCTCAAGATCAAAAGTCAAACCATCTTTGGAAACAATATGTCTTAAGATATTACCTTCATGAACAATAAAGATACATTTCTTTGGATTAAGAGATACCCCATATTGCCTACATCTTTCAAAACATTTTCCTTAAGTGTTGCATGTGTTGATTATCATCCTTAAAAAATAATTTTGTATCATCTAGATAAACTAGTAACATCTCATTGATCAAACCTTTGAAGGCCATGTCCATTGCTCTTTTTAAAGTGGAACTAACATTCGATAGACCAAAGGGCATCTTCTTATAATCAAAGATCCCCCATTTGGTAGTGAAGGTTGTCTTGAAATGATCATCTTTATTGACTAAAATTTGATTGTAGCTTGAATATCCATCTAGAAGAGATAAATGTTGAAAACCTAAAACAATTTGTAGAATCTACTCCATTGAGGGTAGAGGATAGTTATCTTTGAGTGACACTCTATTAAGATCTCTAAATTCAAAATAAAGCCTTATTTCCCCATTCTTCTTTTTAATAGGCATAAGGTTAGCTACCCATGTTGAATGCTTGATGGGAAATATTATATCAGATTCAAGGAGTTTGGTAAGCTCTATATTCATGAGTTGTTCAACCTTAGGGTTGATGGGTATTTACTTCTAACTAAATAGTTTAAATCTAGGTTATAACTAAATGGTATGGCATGATAGGCTAGGATCAAATCCTTTGAGGTCTTTATATTAACAATCAAAGATATCATGAAACTATCTACATAGTTCAATGAATGCTTGCTTTTCTAATGTAGAACATACCTTACATAGTTTGAGGAGTTTATCTTTGAAGATCAAGATCCTTTCATAATTATCCTCTTTTGTAGACACACTCATTTTTTCCTTCTTATTTTGATCATTCTCATTGAATATAATTTCTAAGGTCACCAAACCCTTAGGTATCTTATTGGTCCTTAGTTGCATAATCTAATCACCCAATTGTTCTTGAAGCCTCCTTTGGTTCCTTGAAGAAAACTCAACCTCATTTTGCAAGAAGCATGTAATGTGTCTTGTTACTATCAAAAACTTGATAATAAACTTAATTTTTAGGTATATAAGGTCTAATAAGGATCTTAATATGAGACTACCTTCCTTATTTTATGGTAGTAGGAGTATCAAATTGAGCTCCTATGGTAACAAGTCTATCAGCATGACTATTTTGCTCCCTTGGCACTAAGTGACTATTTAATGCATTTAAGTCTTCAATAAAGTCCCATACCCTATAAATATATGACTTAAGCATAGGGTTCTTGGCAGCAATCACATTCTTCATATGATTCATACTGAATTACAAGAGGAATTTTAGGTAGAATGGATGGGTTGATAGGATTATATGTTCTAGTAGAGGATAAACTAGTGAGGACCATGAATTATGGGGGAAAGTTTATAACAAAATAATGACCTAAAACTATAATTAATTTTAAAGAGTCACCAAATTTTGAGTAGCACACCAATTTGTAGTCAGTGTTTGTCAAGACCAACATTCACCTTGACAAGTTGTTTTGAAGACAATGAGTCCCATCAGGCATGCTAGAACTATTTTCACTAAATATTGCACCCTAAGAGAGGTTGTTTAGGCTTATTATATATTTTTGCAACATGGAAACATTTTTAAGTATGTGGGTGTACCTATATTGGAAATGAGCCTCTAGATGTTAAGGGCTATCTCCCTGAATGTATCTTGCATTATTTATCACTTAAACTACTACTTAATTATAAGGAAAAGAATTATAAAATACATAAATTAAACATACTCTAAAGGAATTGATGCACCAAAAATTTCTTCCACATGACCATCATATTTCTACCATAAATTAAATAAAGAATATAGACTAGTCTCTAAGATTTAATGGGTTTTAACATGAGTATTTCAATATAGAGGTGAGATGTGAATAGAAACACAAGGAAAATGAACCAAATGGAAGATCACACACTCTAAGGATAATTGTATACTTGAAAAATATTTACAGACTAGATTATACTCTATATAACCTATTAGAATAGGAACTCTTGCTCAAACATGAAAGGATAAGGGAAATAAGGATAGAGAATTAACACTTCTCATCACCATACATCACTTGTAGAATCAAACAATTATTCAAAACTTAGAAATAGACTTGTATTAATGCTCAAAGGTAAAATATAACATCAATCTAGTAGGTATTCACCATACATGGTATGGTGATACTTTACAATAGCTCAAGATCTATATTTATAGAAGAAAGGGAGTAAGAGAAAGGGATCCTTGACACTAAAAAGGAGAATCAATCAATTCAAATGTTTAAACTATAGTTACAATTACTTCTACAAATTATGCTCCTTTAGACCTTTTGATTGATCCCCATCACTTCATGTGATTGCATAGTTACATTATTCCATCATTAATCTTCCTTGATAGTTGTAACAATGGGATCAAGTTGTTCCAAGCTAGGCTTTGGCATTAATGTGATTAGAATAATTAGATCAATTTGTTAGGGCTTTATCCTAGTGTTAACTACTCTTTGTTGGTTCACCATTGTGTGTTATAGTGAGGAGAAGGGTCCCTTTCATATAGTTGGTCTTGGAGATGAAATCATTTAAGTTTATGTGTCCACCTCAGTGGCATCCTTCAAAACATTGACTTTGGTCCAAACCAAACCATGCTCAAACTTAGCTCCATACCTTTTATTTACCTTGCCCCATTGAAATTTACTTTGTCAACCTTTGTCTAAGTCACTTGGGCTTGTCTTCATCTAATTGGCCGTCAAAACTGGCTTAGATGATTAATATTTTAATTTGTCTCAATCTATTGAACTTGATTTACATAATTAAACATGATCATGCCACTTTTCAATCATGCATTGATCTCAATATCTTATTGTCACTCTGTTACTTCACACATTTACACCACATGGTAAGCTCTTAATCTCCTTAACTAATTGACTTGCTTGTATGCTATTAGATCTAAATTTATGATTAAACATGAGTTATTGATCTACTTGGGCACATTCTCCTTCTATTCAAGCTCACACTATTATATTTTTACTTGATTGATTCACACCATTAGATCCTACCTTTTTAATTCTAGTGGCTATTTTTTGAGACTTAACTTTGACCTTCATGTGACTGTCATTGGGATATTTGAACTTCAATGGTTATTTATTGGGGATTAAATTTGACATCCTCATGACCATCATTCTATGTCCATGTGTACATATTTTATATCCCATAGATCATCAAATTTAAGCTCTAATAGATGATTGTTGAGCCTAAACTTTGACACTTACATGAACATCACTCTGCTTCCCAACAATTCTTTTGGACTTTGTGCTTCGGACTTTTACTATGGACCATTTTCCTTAGGCTATTTCTTGGACACTTCCTCCAAAGGAATTTTCACTTATTTTTTTGCCTCTAAGAAAATTCTTGCAGACAAAATGTTTGATAGAATTTGCGTCTTTAGGATCTCTATCTAGAACAAAATATTTGAAACAAATCATACTTAGTCTTTTGCATCAGAACAAATTCTTCAAATTAATTCATTCATACCTTTGATAAAATTATCCTAGATAATTTTCCTAAAATAAATTATGCCCTTGTAAATTTTGATTGAACCTTGTTATCAGGCTTTGTGTATCAGATAAAATGTCTGAAAGAAATAGTCTTCAAGATTTTTTCTTGTGAACAAAAAGTTTGAGAGAAATGAAGTCTTCAGGGAAATTGTAATGGGATGATTTTCCCAAAAGAATTCATACTTAGCTTTTTCCATGTAACTTTTGATTCGAATAGCACTTGTGACCCTTCAAAACTTCTATCTAAGACATTTTTATAAAGAATGACCCTTTGGGAAAAGTTTTGGGATAATTTTCCCAAAATAAAAATGATCTTTTGGGCTTTGCATTTAGGGCACTTTCCTGAGAAAATACTCTTCAAGATTTTTGTATAGGGAATTTTTTCAAAGCAATGGCCCTTAAAAAAAATTATCTAGGTCACTTTCTTGAAATAAATGAACCTTTAGGAAAATTGAATAAGACACCTTCTTGTGAAAAATACACTTCAAGAATTTTGTTTTGGACCAATTTATGTGGGCCTTGTGTTTCAAAAAATTTATCTAAAGAAAACTAACTTCAAAACTTGTGTCAAACATTTTTCTAAAAATAATAATGCCTTCAGGAAAATTGTGCAGATAATTTTCCCAAAATAAATCTGACACTTAGCTTTTTGATGCAGACAATTCTCTTGAAATAATTAGGTATTTGGGAAAAATTGTTTTGAAACTTTTGCCCAAAAGAAATAAGTCTGTGGGGTCCTTACCTTGGAAATGTTTCCTAAAAAAGTCATCAAAACTTAGCCAAAAGTTGAAATATCTCCCAAGTGCAACCTTAGGCTTTTCTAGACCTACTCTTGCAACTGCTCAACACAATGAAAATATACCACTTACATATATGATCCAAAAATGACCCTTAAGACACCAAAATACACAAAGACTAAGCTAGACCATGACCACAACTTAGAATGGCATATTAAATGACATAAAATGAGTTGTAACATACCCTATAACATTATAAAAATCCCCTATACAAATTTCTGACTATAGGGGGTTGATCCATTTTGGCCTATGGGGGAAAATGGTGAACAATGCTTGTTAGGATTTCTATCCCAGTAGCATTGTCTAGTTGCCACACTCATTATTGCATAGGTTTCATGAACTAAGATTCTCAAGGTCATTTCATTTTTTATTCCATCTAACTTAGCCATCAAAGACCCATTACTCAATTTTATCTCTTTGGTATTTGGGTCATAGTGTTGATCATAGTTGAACGCCATATCTAAGCATTATATAGAGACATGGAAACTTGTTGCTTCTACAAAATAACCCTCTGAGAGGTGAACCATCAAATAATTTATATTTTTTTTATTAATAATTTTATGGAAATCCTCCATGTCCACATGACCAATTTGTGATTCATAATTTTTTCAACTATTTCTCTCCAATACTATCATTGGTTTGAATCCCATGTAATTATAATTTATCTACATTTTTTTATTAACAATAAGGGATGCTTCAAAAAGAAATTTTAGATTGGGAAAATTAGGAGGAAAGAAATGTTGATGGTAGTGGTCAAGAAAATACCTTTGGCTTCTTTAGATTGTGTACTATGTCTAAATGGTGTTAACCTATAACTCTATAGAACTTGAGGCATTAAAAATATCCCTTTGGATGGAAATAACTAAATAGATGAACTAATGTTTTTGAAAACTATGTCACAATGTATCTATCAAAATTTTATAGAATTTGACCATCCTTTCATAAAAATATACCTTTATGAGAGATAATGGGAGTAGGCCAAAGCTTTTTGATGCACTAGGATAGAATTTAAGCTTGAACTGGGCCCTGCAATATTCATTTAAAGAATTTGTGGGGTTTATCAGTGCACTTAAGTGGTTGAGCCTCTCCATGTATGAACATTATGCATCTTCATGGTTGGTATCACTTGGCCACGTGTGCATGATGGATGTGAAGTTGATTTTTTGACATCTAAAGGCATGAATTCTCATTTGGGGGATGCGTATCCTAACTGTGGGGATATAGGATGCATGAAAGTATGGTTTACAACCTCTACATTTTTACACCCCATGCATCTTAGAGGTTAGGTAGGCTTGACCTTAAAAATGTGCTTTTTTGCATTTCAAACTTTTTCAAATTAACTTTGCTTGAAGAGATTTACATTAAACACTTTAATTTTTACACTATAAATGTTTTATTTCATAACTTGATTTAAAAATTTGTCTCAAATTTCTATGTTGTTCTTGACTCAAACAAAATTTGAGTTTGAAAATTTTAGGGAATAACTTTTAAAACATATATAAGAAAGAAAATGATAATGTAGTCATAGATGTTCTACCCATAAGGGATGAATCCATGGAGGAATTTTTATGTACAATGTCTAGACAGAAAGTATATTGGGTGGATGAAGTAAATCATAATGGGAAAATAATAGTGATATATAAGATTTGATTCTATTACTCCATCAGGATTATAGTGTTTCAAAAAAAATTGAGTGGAAATGGAATTCCTTATGGTATAAAAATACATATTATACCTTTGCAATAATGTTTCTCTAAAACACAATATCCTTGCATAAACTCATGCATCTCTAATAGGGGGTGTTCAAGATTTTTGAAAACCTATTCTAGCGTAGGATTTCCTTTCAAAATGACTCAAGGAGGATATCCAAAAAATATGGTAGAATGTATGGTGTCTCAGTAAAACAAGGGTGAAACTAGTAAAACCCAATGTATTTTGTAACCCTTATCTATTCTTAGCCAAAGGTGGGAAGAGTTTTCCATGGATTTCCTAATATGTTTACCTACGTCAGAGGGTAAAAATGTTATCATCATAATTGTGGATAAGCTCACAAAATATACTCACTTTTTTTCTTTTCCTTAGACAATTTCATCCCTATAGCAGTAAATGTTTTTTGGGATACATTTCAAAAGATATATGGTATCCCAAATATCATATTAAGTGATCATGATCCTATCTTTACTAGTTATTTTTTTATTGGTTTATTCTAATTTTTAGGTACTTAGTTATATCATAACTCCTTATATCATCCTCAATATTATGGTAAAACATAAGTGGTAAAACAAATCTTATAGTGTTATCTTTTATATTTTGTATCAAATAAATAAGAAGGATGGGTTCATTGGTTACCACTAGCAAAAATGGTGGTATAACTCTTACTTCCATACATCTTCCAAATTATATCCATTTATGGCGTATGGGTATCAACTCCCATCCATCACCTCATCCATAATAATTAAACCAAGGGTTAGAGCCATTGATGAGCACCTTCAACCCCATCAAAATATACTAGCTAGTTAAGAAAAAATTTATAAATGGCACATAATTTAATGAAGTAGTAAGTGGATTAACACCATAGTGAGAAGCATTTTAAGGTGTAAAATTAGGTATTTTTACACCCAAATCCATACAATAAAATGTATTTTAAAGCAAAAATAATGATAACAAAATTTATCCTGATTATTATATCCCCTATTATATCCTACATAAAATCATCGGTGTCACATAAAAGTTAGAACTACCTCAGTTGGCATGCATACATCTAGTATTTTCATATCTCCTATTTAAAATTTTAAAGGTAATTGTACAAAAAGTATATACCTAGACTAAGTTACCATAGCTACATGAGGAATCTAGATTCATTTTGGAACCTGAGGAGATCCTTCAAACATGTACTAAACAATTGTGAATAAGGGAGATTAAGGAATATATGATCAAGTGGAAGAACCTAATGAGTGAGGATGCAACATGGGAGGATGAAGCATTCTTGTAGCCATATAAAGCTATTTGATGTTGAGGAAAACATTAGTTTAAGGGGAGGTGAATTATATGCCCTTAACCTATAATGTGTCTATGGATATATGTGGTTAATTTATGGCCTACATCACCTTTTATCTTAAATTGTTATATTTCATTATATTCTCATATTGTTAGTGGAGTTGACCTTTAGAGTAACCATAGCCTAAGTATGGTATATATAGGATGTAGTGGTTATTACTTGGGTATCATATGAATTTTTTATTTTTATTGTGTTGTTGTGGAGGTTTTCCCCTCAAAGTGGGGTAGTGTTATATATCAATTATTCTACTCTACTATCAATTACTATTATGGATATGCTTATTTTGATCTCATTTTTGTGATATATGTTTTTTAAACTACTCAAGATGTTTACATTTATATCAATTATGGTGAACTGTCTTGATCTATCTAAGTAATTTAATTACATAAAATAAAATATATATGAATTTTATTTGATAAAAATTCTCCCCAAATGTAAATCTCACCATGTTGTAACTCAAGCATGTAGTGTGTCATTCAGGCTATAATATCACAAGAGTGAGTGTCTCTTTTTAACCAATAATCAATCACATCCAAAATACATTACTACTCTTTGGAATCTAAATACACTTTTTTGATGCCATAATTTCAATTTTCCTCATATGGCCTAACTCTTCCTTATTTAAATTTTTATCACAAAGGTATCACATGGCATAGTGCTTTTGAGTCTTTGTATGATGGTTACCATTAATTTTTTGATTGACAACTAATGTGAATACACACCAAACACTTGTGTGAAATCCTCTAGAGTTTAAGTAATTTTTTCCTATTTTTCCATGTAATTGAAAAAAAAGAATTGAGTCTCCTTGTTAAAACTAGAACCCATTTGATCCAAGTAGGGCTTGAAGTCCATATTGCTAAAGTAAGGAAATAGTTGGATTTTGTCAACATTATCTCTATGTAATGTTGATTTTAACTCATTTTTATCCAATTTAATTTTTCACCCAATGTGGGATTTTTTGGTCATAAGGATTTACCAAGCAAGTGTCTTAGTAGAAGGAAACACCTTGGATTTTATTTTATGAGGTTCACCAAATTTGTTTTTTTTTTTGCCTTTTTTAAACCCTTACTTGGGGCAACCTACTATCAATGAACTCTACACATCTTATTATTTGAATTAGGTATTATTAGGCACCATATTATCTTCCCTATTCATGCCAAATTTCTCAAAGGTAGCCTCTAAGGCATTCTTACTTCATATTGTTGGTGTTACAACCAAATATGGAAGGTTTGTATTTTTTACTTGCATTAACATTACAATAGACAAAAAATTACCAATACATGAATATCTAAAAAACACCATTGTTAGAGTTTCTTGGAAATATATTTTAACCCTTAAATATTCATAACTTCTCTAAACCTTATACTTGCATTAAATTCTAGAGCCAAAGCTATTGCTAATTATGGGTTTGTCACAATTCCTTCTTCGATCATAATTAAAAAATTAAATTTACCAATTATGTTGTCCTCATATGGTAAGATTAAATGATTCTAAAAATATGGAAAAGGAAATGAACGGTCATTACTAGGTTTTTTAGGTTTTATATTGTTTTACAACTGAATGGCATGCATGATGTGGATGTACGGTCATTGTGGGTAATTGTATAGGTTATAAATGTTAATGTATGGATTATATAGGTGGTTGTACAAGGTTTCATACTATTTATGGTCATATGAAGTGGGAATATAGAAGTGATCATACATTTTAAATATCTATAGAGGTCTATACTAAGGTTATGCATCTAAGGGTAGGTTTTTATGGCATATGAGTATTTCAATGGCATATAGCCAAACACTTGGGCATACAAAGGAATAGTTGTATGGAGGGGTTCCTCTTTATTGGTCATGCAATGAGGATAATATAAAGTGTGCATATTGGTGATTTTGCATTGGTCATAAGCTTTTTTTAGCTCATGGGTGTCCCTTTTTTTGTTTTTATTTGTATAGAAATGGAAGACTAACTAACTGTATGATTCCTATTTAATTGTTTCATAATTTTAACCTTTTTTATCCTTAATCCTTATGTTAGGTGGGTCCCAATAAATTAAATGTCTTATCACCCAAATATAAAATATTTAAGTTAATTACATTTATATGTTTGTTGATAACTCTATATAACTTTAGTTTATAGTTGTTAATTGTGTTTTTGACTAGCATGCCATTCATTTTTTATAACTTAACATATATTTTCTCAAATATATATAATATTTTAAATTATCCCAACCATACTAACTTAACCTTGCATCATCTAATTTCATGACCCACATTATACCTTAGGACTAGTGCTCCTAATTTAAAATTCATATGTCATATGCATTTATCATGTCAACTCATTTATCTTGTCTTCATGACTTTGATTCCCACTAAGACATTTCTCAAATTTTTTTCTAATTTATTAAAATATATGACCCATTCGGTAAGGCTCCTATCATCACCAAGTCATTTATTAACACAAACCCCCAAAAAAACCTTAAAAAACAACATTAGGTTATATAAATAGGGTTACAAAGCACTAATTATTAGAGAATAAGTGTTCTTGAGTAAACCTTATAAGGAAGCATTTGATCCCTTATTATATATTAATATCATGATGTATAATATTACTAATGTACTCATAAATTTTGGTCTAAATATATACATGTGTAAAATTCATCTTCCTCATAAGATCGAATAACCAAGACTCACTCATAAGGAGTTCTTAATTCATGGAAGATTAGTGTAACTACAACTCTAAACTTAAGGGAATATTATTAAAACCCAAATATTCCTCATTAATAACATGATTAATTAAATTTTTAAAATTTAAAAAAATAGTAAGAATATACTTAAGCATCTTAATTTAGGAATAGAAGAAAGTCAACATGTATTCATGCCATAAAAGTAATCAAACTTAGCTTTCTTATGATGTTGTTCTCACTATCACAATACAACATAACCATGTAGATTAAATGACATAATAGGCTAATAATTAGATTCCTCTTATTCACTTACATCAATTTGATGTATTCATAACATAGTTCAACAAGATGTCACTAGCATAATAATCCACAAGTTCATGATCAAAGGATACTAGAAGTATCCTCATGATGATGCCCCATAGAATTGATTACATTCAACACTAGGGTCATAACACCTTTCATAAAAATATTTTGACAAGACACAAGTTGTATAGATACATCTTAGAAACAAGTATTATATTCATAAACTTTGTAATGCAATTCATTAAGGTACTCATAGTTGTAAATCGAGAACCATCCACTTAAATGAGTGCCCACCAAATAAGTTTTGGTTAATATATTATAAATTTAATATAGAATGTTAAAAAATTAAAAGTATATATCCACAAAATGTAGTATGCTATCAAAACATACATTCTATGTTTAAATATCATGGAGTCTAAACTTCTAATTTATTTCTCAATGAATTTCCATCTTCTTCAACGAACAATACAAGTTCAACATTATGCATCAATTGATGTGATATTAATTATTCAAAAATTGTATTAAAATAGATTTCAAAAGTATTAATTCCCCCAATTTGAACATACAATGTAATTCCATCAAGGAGAAATTTACAGTCAACATTCATGTTAATATTTCAACATACAAGAACCATTATCAGTTATTTCACCTCAACTAATGTGTCACAACAAATGGAGTGGAAATCATGGTGAAATGGGAAAATTTAATTACCAAATAAATATGAATGGTACCCAAATATTTTCCATCATGATATAATTATATATTTGATCTAATTACGTTAGAGTTCCAAACATACTACACAAGCAATTGACTTATTTTAAGGAACATAGTTATAATAAACTTTTCATCTATTTGAATTTTAATTTCTTGAATAAATTTATGAATATAAAAATTTATGAATTTTAATCCCCAATTAAGTTCAATTCCTATCAAATATTAATATTAAATATTTGAGCATAACAACCAAAAGATATCCGTTTTGCTTAACAATTCATTAATAAAAGTAAAACTCAACAAATAACGCCTTAAACAAATTTAAACTTATATTGTAATATTTTCTCCACCAATATGATTAATAGTTAATTTCATGGTAATAAATTACTCATTGCATCAAGAGGATTTGTAACCTTTACCATTAGTATTCATCATTCATAAAAAATGAAATTTACACACTATAAAGACAATTTAGTCCATCTCAAGACAACAATTAAATAATCCAAATATTTACTTACATATATGCCAACTTCCAAAAATAGTTAAAAACCCATAATATATATAATCAAACCATAACTTCCAATGCCACAATCATATTCAATAACACAGTCAATTCTTACTCAAGTCATACAACATACAAATTCAAGCACAAGCAAATCATGAATTCATTCTTATTAACATTTCATAATTCCATTATCTATGACATAAAACACTAACAATGTCATTAAGAATATTATAATAAGAAAAAAACTATCCTAAAACCACTTGACCAAAGATAAGTCAATGCACAGTTGAGTTGTTATGATTATTCATTCACATTACAGTTTCAATGAGGAATAATGAGTCATCAAACCAAAGATATGATCACTGCCATTTTGATGCATAAATTAAGACTACTCAGTCCTTTTAATTTACCTTATTTAGTGTTACTCAACCCATTACTCAAATAATTTTATAATCAAACACATATTTTATGCCAAAAATCTAATTATGCAAACATTCAAGATAGGTACAACCATCTGCATTTATAGATTTCTAATATACGTAGTCAACTCCAATAATTCAAAATTAAATTCTAAAACACTCTAATCATTTCAAAATTATTGAACATTTGAATTTTTAATATGCATGAACAATAACATAAATGTTAATATAAATGTAACTTCATCAATATAGGAGTAAACAGTGGCATGTATACATCATAGTGATTTATTCAACACAATATATCAAAATAAATATAAATAGTATTTGAATGAAATCAACATACTATTATAAAGACATGATTTAAGTACATAAACCCAAGTATACAAATTATTTTCCATGATTCCACATATCCATATAAACAACTCATATCCTTATTATGTAAAATGTCCATAATTCCAATCTAGATTAATAGTGAACAAAACGCATTCAACCTATCCCATGAGCCCCCCATTGGTGGCTCTAGACCACCATAACAATCAACATGATGGAATTCAAGCTCACAATGTTGTGTTTTTTTTTAATTTTACAAACCAATGAGTTTCCAACCATTAACAAAACACACATTCATAAATAAACATAAAAATAAAGACCCAAATCATACCTTATTGTTCACAGTCAAAACATAACCATAGCATAATAGTGTTTTAACTGAGAGTAATAATGGTAATGTTCCCCTTTTTAAGGTTTGAAAACAACACAATATATTCCAATTAAACCATCTTCACATAGCTATAATCCCAAAACCCACAAATGAAATAAAACTCCACAACCACAAGGAAATAATATGTAACCCAAAATTGTTGAAGCCTCTTTCAAACTGACTTGGCTTAAAACAAACATATTCTTTCCTAAGATAATCACACACAAAAATCCAAATACATCACTTACTTATTCTTGGTAATGTAAATCAATTACCTTCATAATTTCATAGTAAGGATCTAAAACCAAGTTCATGTTCTACTTCCCTAAATAACACACCCACTTTTTATTTCTTCTTACCATGAAAAAATGAGTAATAATCTCCACCTTCTCCTCTGGTCATGGTGCAATGGAGCCTTAACTCCATGCATCTACATTCCCCAAATTTTAGGATGAAAAATAGCTCAAATTAATGCCTTTTAACCAACTTAATAGTCTAAGTAGCCTTTATTTCCACCAAATAAGGTAGACAGTCTCCCAAGTATTATGGAAATAAGTAGGGTTTCACTCAGCCTATAGTTCCATGCCAAAAACAACAATCAATCTAAAATATTTGATGATCACCCAAAACAACATCAAAAAATAAACCAATAACCCTAAGTTAATGACCACCATCATGCCAAGATCTTGATGACTAATGTTATTGATTGGCATAATCAATAAAAATTAGTGTAATTCAAAGGCCATGTAAGATGACCCCTTAACATAAGGCATTAACCTTGGGCTGAAGTGACCAATGGATTCATGGTTCAAATGCATGTTATTCAAACCAAATAAAATGTTTAAACCACAACCTAAAATGCAATAAAATCAAAAACACTTTGATCAAGGTACTACTTAATGGCACAAAATCTTGATGACCATGCCTACTCGAGAGTTAAGTCTATAAAAGCCTCTTAAATAGAATCAAATTACAAACAAATATTATAATTGAAAGGTATTCAATCACAATCATTTAAAGTACAAAATCCAATCTTTAATAAATGATCAAAGAATCGCAATAACCTATCCAATTATCCTTCCTTCAAAAGTAATTCTTCATAACATGAATGTGAAATATTGTAACAGTGCTAGAATAGATTTAGGATTTTCTTTTGCAAGCTTGATAATGCAAAATTGGTTATGTTCTTCACACCAATGCAAGGATGAACCTAGTTATAATAGAATAAACAACCATTGGCATAAAAATTATATAATGAATAAGATAACCATTACAATCAACTACAACAAATACTAAGCATGTTTGGAAACTCATTGCTTTGTAATTACTAGTTAGACTGTACCAACAACCATTTTTACAACCCTATTAGTTAGATCCCTAATCAGGGCTAGCTCATAGAAATATTATAAACACCAAATATGAAATTAGTAGTATTTATCTAATAAATATCCAAATAAACATAATTGCATAATCAACTAAAAAATCATCTAAATTTATTCTAACTAAATAAAATAATGTATCATAGTTATCTCATCATAATATCATAATAATTTAAGTCAATAAAAGTTTGATCAAGCTAAAATGTGATCACAATAGCATAATATAGTAGTGTAAAGTCTAAGGTTTTAACAAATAACAATTCTAAAATGAGTTTCAAAAAGGTTCATGACATCCTCTCCCATATAAATAGGAGTTATCTCAGTGACTACACAAATAGATGAGAATAATGCTTTTTGAAAAGACCAGAATCTTTCCATGTAGCACTACTTTCACTAAGCAAGTTCCACTAGACCAATACTTATTTTATGACCTTATTTTATAACTTAATGTTGTGATGGTCCATGATTCTCATGGGTTCTATTTTTATTTTATCCTCTTCCATAACTTAAAGGTTTTTCCAATCTAAAATATGAATGGAATCAAAAATATACTTTCTAAACAAAGCAACATGGAAAACATCATGAATCTTAGATAGATAAGGATGAAGATCCAACTGATAGGCTATATGATTGATCTTATCAATGATATCAAAAGGTCTAACATAACATGGAGCTAACTTAGCTAATTCACCAAACTTATTAAAAAAAAATAGGTCTAACTCTTAGAAAAACTTTATCACCCAATTTAAATTCCCAAGGTGATATTTTTAGATTTGCATAAAATTTTTGTCTATCAAAGTTTTTTTTCATATTTTAAATAATAAATCCTATTTGATTATCATAACCTTGCATTATCTCAGATCCTAAAACAACCATGTTTTCCAAGTTATCCCAGCCAAGAGGAGCTCTACATTTTTTACCATATAGAGCTTCAAAATGAGTCATCTTAGGCACAGAATGATAAGTGTTATTATAATAAAATTCAAATAAATGAAGATAATATTCCCATTTATATTTTTGATCCATCACATACATTTTCAACATGTCTTCTACCACTTGATTCAACTTTTTATATTGACCATATGTTTTTGGGTGGTATGTAGAACTAAAGTTCAAGAAGGTTCTGAATGTTATGATCAAAGTTTGCTAAAACCTTGACATGAACAATTATTTTTCTCTAAAATAATTACTTGTGGAATTTTATGTAGCTGAACAACCTTTTTTATGAATCTTATTATAAAAATAGAGGCATCATCTATTAGATTTCTAGTAATAAAATGACCCACTTTGGTCAACTTGTCAATTACAACTAGAATTATATCATGTTTACTATAGTATTTAGGTAACTCAAAGATAAAAGCAAGTGAGATTATAACCCACTTATCTTTTGGAACTTTTTGATGGTATAACAGACCTCTAGGATGGTAATTCTCAACCTTAACTTGTTGTTATTCCAAACATTTGGCCATGAAGGTAGCCATATCATGTTTCATTATAGGCCAAAAGTAATATCATTTTAATTCATGTGTCATATTTGTGACACTAGGATGTGCATAATGAGGTGTTGAATGCACTTCCTTTAGGACTTTACTACACAAGTATCTAATTTTAAGTATATAAATTCTATTTATCTACCTTATTAAGCCATCATTTTCCATACAAAATCAATAAAAGACTTTACTACAGGCTCATCAGTAAAAATTACTCTTACCTCATGGCATTACTTATCCAAAAGTTTTTGTTTGAGTACAACATTTATAAAATTAGACCTAATAATATAAATTTTAAGAAGTTACGTGCATTATTTGATTACATCAGCAACATGATTTTCCTTTCCTTTGACATATGAAATGTCTATATCAAGGTTACTTAAAAAATATAGCCATCTACATTGGCATGCATTTAATTCCTCTTGGGAAAAAAATATCTAAGATATGGTGATCATATTTCACCTTCAAATGTTTTCCCATCAAAAAGTGTTTCACTACTTAATATCATAAAGTATGGCAGCAAGCTCCATGTCATGTGTGGGATAGTTATTTTTGTGATCTTTGAGATTCTATGACTCATAAGCCACCACCTTGTCATCTTGGGTCAAAATGCCACTGAAAACTTCCTTGGAATCATCACCTAGACCTCAAAATTTCCATTTGGGTAAAGTATAAAAAATATATGTGTTGTATTATCATCACTTTAAGTTTCTGAAATGCCTCTTCATAGAGGGGTGACCAAAAACATTTCTTGTCATTCTTCCTTGGGGTTGGATATGCTAGAAAAAAGCCACAAACCTGTAGTAATATCCAACCAAGCCCATAAAACTATGTACTTAATTATGATAGTAGGATTAGTCCACTCTTGTATTTCTTTGATCTTGGTTAAATTAACATCGGTACCATCCTTAGATATGATCTACCCAATATAGTGGATCTCAGGCTAGAATAAGTATATTTAGATAATTTTCCAAACAACTTATAATGTCTTAATCTCTACAAAACTAGCCTCAAATGGTGTTCATGTTTAGCTATATTTTTATAATAAATTAGAATATCATGAAGAAAGACCAACACAAATTTATCTAAGAAATACTATAAAACACTATTTATCAAATTCATGAATGTAGTTGGTGCATTTGTTAATCCAAATGGCATCATGATGAATTCATAATGACCATAACAAGTTTGGAAATTAATTTTATGAATGTCTTACTCCTTAATTATTAACTGATGGTAGCCTAATATTAAATTAATTTTAGAGAATATTGTTACTCCTTTCATCTGATCAAACAAATCATTTATCCTTGGCAAAGGATATTGATTCTTTATTTTTACTTTATTAAGCATATGATAGTCCACACAAAGTCTCAAGGTTTTGTCCTTATTATTTATGAAGATAATTGGAGTACCCCAAAGAGACACACTTGGCCTTAACAGTACATTTTATATAAGTTCTTATAATCAAACTTTCAATTCTTACAAATCAACCACATTCATTCTGTAGGGATCTTTAGAGGTAGGTGCATCCACTAGTATAATATTTATTGAAAATTCAAACTCCCTTTTGGGTGGAAATCTAAATAGTTTTTCAAGAAACTCATATTTAAATTCTCTTAAAAGAGGAACTATTTGGAAGTCATCCTTCTCTTTTTCATATGATTTATACATTTGGATTGCATAAATCTAGAATCCCTTACACTCTACCTTTTTCAACTACAAGGCTAAAATAAATTTTCACGCCTTAGGATTTTAAATTCCTTGTACTTCCTTGATTTTACTAAAATCATATGTACATCACACCTTCTTACGTAATTAATATTATGTTGCATGGTGAGATTAAAACCAATCCATCCTTGGGATCATACCATAAGACCTCAAAGGAGATATATATATATATATATATATATATATATATATATATATATATATATATATATATATATATATATATATATATAGTTTAGTTTTAAAGACACCTAAGTCTAACTCGGTGCCTTCTAAGCATTCATAGATCAACACCCTTTTCCCTATTCTGAACTCAACCTCCCAACCTTCTCTAACTCTAACAGGTTTAAAATTACATTTAATTTATATATCAAGTGAAATAAAACTATATATCACTATAATAAATTAAAATATAAATATTAATACCAAATAATATACCTCTAGTTTCAACTAGAGTTACTTGAAAAAATAACATTTTAATTATCCATAGTTGCATAGACCCTATGATTGGTTGATTGTCCAAGTTTCAGCTTGGGATAGTCCTTCTGGTAGTGGTTATCACCACATTACCTACATTTTATAGTCTTAATAGGTGAAATAGGAATATAATTATCCCCTATTGTTGGCCAATGTTGATTATCTTAGGTTTGATTTCTACTATTTAGCCCAAATTTAGGCAAGTTTTGGGCCTTAGAATTCTTGTTCTACCTTGAAATTTTCTAAATCCACTAGTGCTTTTGGTGAATATCCAATTTAGATCTAATTTATTGAAACTTTTAGGTGTGGGGGATATCTTTTTATATTTCTCTATGATCTATTCTTTTTAAAATCTTCCCTTGCTTTTTTCTGAGTTGTTTCATTCTTTTCATCCTATGGGTAGATTCAATGGCATCCACTAAGGTTTGGGGATTTGTCATTTTTTTGTCATGCATCAATACCTATTTCATACCAAGTTTTAACTTAGTCACCTTAGTTTCTTTGTCATTCATGTAATTCACATAATGCATTAGGTTTAGAAATTTATTCTCATATTCATTTAATGTCATATTATCTTACTTTAACGACTAAAAATCAATAATTTTTTGTTCCTTGAAATTGGTACTTAAGTACCTATTACAAAAATGAATTTTGAATGCCTCCCAATATAAATTCATGGTTTGATAACCTTATAATACATGGAGATGATTATATTAAAGGGTTGTAACACCAACCAACTAATAGGCTACCACCCTTGCTTTCATTTTAGAAGGCATATTGTGCAAGTTAAAATATTTATATACATGTACCAGCCATGCATCAATTATATCACCAATTTCATCTCCTAAAAATATGGGTGGAGGAAGTTTCTTAAGTTATATGATGATAGAATCCACTACTACTAGTGGTAGTTATTAGAGTACTAGTTCTTCTACTTGAATATTTACCTCCCCATGTAATCCTTCTTAGGGAATACCCTCAATATTGTTGATCCTACACTCCTATGTATCTATTTTCCCTTGAATGGCATTTAAATCAGCTAACATTCTAATCAAGACTTATTCAGAAGTGTTACCACTGATTGGGTTAAAATCAAGAGCTTCATTATTATTATTTGTGTTATTAGAAGGAGGATTGACTAGATTATCCAAGTTATGAGCACCATGGCCTCTTCCCTAATTTCTACCTCTACTCATTCCAATATTAAGGTTACCCTAATTGGCATTAACATTGAATCTTCCTCTTGATCTAGTCGTGACCATCTTGAAGAGTTCAAAAAATAAAATTTAAGGTAGAGTATGGTTTCAAAAGTTATCCCCAATTTTCCCTAGAGATCTAAACCTTGCTCTGATACCAATGACATGAACCCCAAAAGACTTTATTAAAAACCAACATTAGGTTATATAAATAGGGTTATGAAACACTAACTCTTTAGGAATATATCTTCTTAATTAAACCTTATAAGGAAGCATTTGATCCCTTTGGTATATATTAATCTTAGGATGTATAATATTAATGATGTACTCTTATAAATTTTGATATGAATATATACATGTGTGCAAGTCATCTTCCTCATAATACTGATTAAATAAGACTCGCTCAAAAGGAGTTCTTATTTTGTATAAAAGTAATGTAAAGCTAACTCTAGACTTAAAGGAATATTCTTAAAACCCAAAGATTCTTCCTTATTAATAATATGATTAATTAAATCCTTAAAAGCTAAAAAAATAATAAGAATATACTTAATCATATTACTTCAAGAATAGAATAAATTCAACATGTATTCATGACATAAAATTAGTCAAACTTAGATTTTTTCTAATGTTGTTATCACTATCACAATACAACATAACCATATAGATTAAGTGGCGTAACATGTTAATCATGATATTATGATTATTCACTTATATTAATTTTATGTATTTGTAACATAGTTCACAAGATGTCACTATCATAATAATCCATAAGTTCATGATCTAATTTTATTAGCAATATCCTCCACACAATACTACCCAATCAAATTGATTACATTCAACACTAGTGTCATAGCACCCTTTATACAACTTCTAATAAGACACAAGTTTTATAGATGCATATTAGAAAGAATTATTATATTCATATAATTTGTAAGGCAACTCATTAAGATAAATTTCATAGGGTACCTCATAGTTGTACCTTGAAAACCACCCATTTAAATGAGTGCCCACTAAACAAGTTCTAGTTAATGTATTATAAATTTAAGATAAAATATTAAAACATAAATAAAGACTCTTACCACAAAATTAGTATGTTATCAACACATACATTCTGTGTTCAAATATCATGGAGTCCAAACTTCCAATTTACTACTCAACTAATTTCTTTCTTCTTCATCAAACAACACAAGTTCAACATTATGCATCAGTTGATGTGATATTGATTATTTTTAAATTGTATTAAAACAAAGTTAAAAAGTCTTAATGCCCCTAATTGGAAACATAAAACCTAATTCCATCTAGGAAAAATTTACAATCAACATTCATGTCAATATTTTAACATACAAGAACCATTATTAGTTATTTTATCTCAACTCAAGTGTCGTAAGAAATGGAGAAGCCATCATGGTAAAATAGAACAAGTTAATTACTAAATAAATATGAGTAAAACCCAAACAGTTCCTATCATGATATAATTCTATATTTGATCTAATTTTTTTATATTTTTTAACATACTTCATAAGCAATTGACTTATTTGTAGGAACATAGTTATAATAAACTTTTCATCTATTTGAATTTTCATTTATTGAATAACTTTATGAATATACAAATTCAGGATTTTGAAGACCCAACTAAGGTTAGTTCCTATCAAATACTAATATTAACTATTTGATCATAATAACTAAAAGATATATGTTTCACTTAACAATTCATTCATAAAAATAAAATTCAAGAAACAACATCATTTGATTGATTGAATGTGTTTCTCAAGTCCTTAAATGAATTACAAGTTTTATTGTAATGCTTTCTCCATATATACAATTAATAATTCATTCTATGGTAATCAATTACTCATTTCAATAAGAGGATTCATAACCTTTACCATTAGTATTCACCATTCATAAAAACTAAAATTTACACAGTCTAAAGCCAATTCAGTGCATCTCAATCCAATGATTAATTAATCCAAATATTTCTTTACATATATGACAACTTCCAAAGTTAGTTAGAAAGCCATAATGTATAGAATCAAACCATAAATTCTAATCCATAGTCACATTCAACAACATAATCACTTCTAAACTGAGTCATAATACATAAAAATTTGGGCACAAGAAAATCATGAATTCATTCTTATTAACATTCCATAATTCTATTATATATGAGATAAATCACTAACTTAGTAGGCAAGAATAGTATAAGAAGATTAACATTATCCGATAGCCACTTGACCAAAGACAAGTTAATGCATAATTGATTCATTATGATTATTCATTCACATTATAATTATAATGAGAAATAATGAGCCATGAAACCAAAGAGATGGTCAATACCAGTTTAATGCATAAATGAAGAGTACCCAATCCTTCAAATGTACCTTTCTAAGTGTTTCTCAACCCATTACTCAAAGACTTTTCTAAGTAGACACAAATTGTATGGCATAAATCTAACTATGAAAACATTAAAGATAGATATAGCCATCTATATTTATAGATTTATAATGCATGTAATCAACTCCAAAGTTAAAAGTCACTTACATAATAATATAATCATTTCAAAATGAATGAACATTTAACCTTTCAATATGCATGAACAGTAATGTAAAGGTTCATATAAATGTAACTTCATCAATATAGGCATAAATAGTTTCATGAATACATCATAGTGATTTACTCAACACAATGTATCAAAATAAATCTAAACAATATTTGAATGAAATCAACATACTATATAGTCATATACAGACATGATTTAAGTGCATGAACCTAAGTATGCAACTTGTTTTCCATGATTCCACAGATCCATATAAATAACTCGTATCCTTATTATGCAAAATGTCCATAGTTTTAATCTATCTTAACAACAAACAAACACCATTTGACCAATCCCATGATCCCCCCATTAGTGACCTTAGACTACTCCAACTATCAGCATGATGGGAAGTCGATATTATAAGATTACATGCATTTAATTTTTACAAATAAATGAGTTTCCAACAATTCACCAAACACACATTCACAAATAAAAATAAATATAAATACCCAAATCATAACTTATTGTTCATAGTTAAATCATAACCATAGCACAATAGTGTTTCAGTCGAGAGAAATAATAGTAATTTTCCCATTTTTAGGGTAAAACAACATAATAGATTCCAGCTAAATCATATTCACACATCCATAATACTAAAGCCCATAAAGAAAATAAAACTCCACGACTATGAAGAAACAATATACAACCCAAAATGTTGAATCCTCTTTCAAATTGACTTGGCTTAAAACAAACATATTCTTTCCCAAGAGAATCAGACAATAAAACCCAAATACATCACTTGTTCTTGTAAATGCAATTAATTTATCTTCATAGTTCCATAGCAAGGATCCAAAACCAAGTTTGTGTTCTACTTTCCCCCAATAACATGCCCAATTTTCATTTATCCTTACCATGCAAAAATGAATAGTAATCTCCACCTTCTCCTTAGGTCATGGCTAAAATGAGCCTTAATTCTAGGTGTCTACATTCCCTAATTTTCAATTGGAAAAATAGCCAAAATAAATGCCTCTTAACCAACTTAACAATCCAGGTGACCTCTATTTGAACCAAACAAGTAATAAAATCATGTAGGCTTTATGTTGGCAAGTATGGTTTCACTTAGCCTATAGCTCCAAGCCAAAAATAACAATTAACCTAGAATGTTCAATGATCACCCAAAATAACATCAACAAAGAAAATGCAAACCCCAAGTCAATTAACACCATCATGCCAAGATCTTGATGACTAATGTCATCGATTGGCATAATCACATAAAAACACTATAAATCAAAGACCATGAAAATTAACCGCTTAACACAAGATAATCTCTTAGGGCCACAAAGTAACCAATGGAATCATGGTTCAAAAGCATGTTATTCAAACAAAATAAAACCTTTAAACCACAACTTTCAAACCAATAAACTTAGAAACACATGGATCAAGTAACTAATTAATGGTATAGAGTCTAGATGACCATGACTACTCAAGATTTTAGTCCATCAAAGCCTCTTAAATAGAATTGAATCACAACTCAATATTATAATATAAAGGTATTCAATAGAAATCATTTAAATTATAAAAACCAATCTTTAACAAAAGATCAAAGAATCATAATAAATTATCTGGTTATCCTTGCCTAACAAAGCAAATCTTCACAACATGAATGTGAAATATTTCAATTGTGACAAAATATATTTAGGCTATCCTTTTGGCAAGGTCGATAATTTAAAATTGGTTATGTTCTTCACAGGAATATGATAATGAACCAAGTTATAAAAATAATCAAAAACCATTGACATAATAATCAGATAATGACTAAGATAACCATTACCGTCAACTACAACAAATATTGAAGATGTTTGGAAACTCATTGATTTGTAATTTCTAGTCAAACTGTACCAATATCCATTTTCACAACCCCATTATCTAGATTCCTAATTAGGCCTAGCTCATAGAAATATTAAAAACACAAAAGATGACATCAAGATTAATCTAGTTGAATACAATAATGTATCATAGTTATCTTAGCATAACATCATAATGAGTTAAGTCAACAAAAGTTTGATCAAGTTAAGATGTGATCACAACATCATAATATATTAATGAGAAGTCCAAGGTTTTAATAAATAATAGTTTTAAAGTTCTAAAAAGGGCCATGATATTTCTTAATAGCTACTCTTAAGCTCAGCACCAAACATTCCATCGGGGTTGTTGCCTCTTAACCATACATTAGATATAAAATTTTATGGATAGGAGTCACTTTATATTCCTTTCGATAGGCCTACAACACTATAGGTAATTTATCCTCCCAATTTGCACCTCCATTATGCATGAATTATGGATTAAATACATCAAAACCTTATTACTTTTCTCTTCTTTGTCATTCACTCTTTGGTAGCGTAGACTTGAGAGAGAATGGAAGATTCAGAACTCTAATTTGATCAACTAAATTACATGGTTGATAATACTCCCACCTATTTTTTTAGTTATCTACATTATAATTATGAATCTAATGATCACTTTTTCACATATATATTTTGATACTATGGCCATTATTGGGCAATTATCTGGTTTCTTCCCACTTGCTCAATTATTTCATGGAAACCATAATATTTTCCTTTAAATATTTGATCAATCATGAGGATACCTCAATCTCATGAGATTCACCTAGATATTTTGATGGATTCCCATGAATTTTTCATGTATGTGTAAATTCAAAGGATTTTTTGTCTGCATAAGAGGAAATCACCTACATATTATATAGATGTCATTGTCCATCATTTGGAGATCAAAATTGACAAGTTGTATTCACCCAAGTAATAGTATAAATATTATGTGTCCACATATATATAGGATGATCAGGTTTACTCATGGGATATCCTTGATATATATTTTGTAATCCTCAATCGATCATGGGGAGACATTTATCTCATGAGAGTCATCTCAATCATTTGAGGGGTTTTCTACAGTTTTTGTGTATGTAGGCATGCAAAATAGTGTTCATATACATAAGAATAAAGTAAACACATATAACAAACATGTCACTATTTGACACATGTATATCATAATTGATAAATGGATTTCTCCAAAAAATAGACTAAATTTTTTGAACTCATATAAATAGTATGATACAGTGTAACTTATGGGATATCCTTAGCTTTTCTTAGGGAATCATCAATTGATTTTGGGGTGAATTTGATCAAATGAGGGTAATATTTATTTTTTTATTTCTTCCTCTATTTTATATTTTCCTTTCTTCAATATTGGGTGAATTGATTCATATGTGGTGCCTTGTCAGATTATAAGGAGCATCATCCATTGGTAACTCCTGCAATGCACATAAGTAATCAATTTTTATCACATATCATGCCTATTAAAGGTGGATAAAGATGTGGGAATTAGGGTTTTTTCCTTATAAATTTATCAAATTTTGAAACAATCAAGGAATTTAACATCTTTTATTCCATCATCTAATTCATCTAGTCCATTACCATCATCATTAAGAAGTAATTTTGGGTTTATTTCATGTTAGGCTCTTAGAAGCTCTAGGTATCTTATTTTTAACATCTTTAAAATGAAATTGGTGAATATAAAATCATAGGGTATGTTAAATTTAAATTAAAATCCTTCTCCATGAAACATAGAGTAACTCGTAAGGAAAATAAGGGCAATATAGGAATTCAAAAAATTATAGATACTTTTAGTCACATAATCAACCCTTATATTCAAATTATATATCAATAGTACTTATGATATTAAGAAAACTAAGGAAATTAAATTAATTATAACACTTGGGTAAGTAAAAATTTTACACTAATGTAACTTCCTAAAATAAATACCATTTCATTGAATTTTTGAAAAATTACCAAGGGATGAAGATAGAGGTTGATGGGATAAAAATAAACCTATTTAGACAACTCAGCCATGAAGTGGTATGGGTCCCAATCCATAGTTACATTTTACCTCATGTAAATAAAAACTCTCTCTAATAATTCATGTCAACACTGTTAAGTTGGGTATCATAGGAGGCCACATCTATACACACATCAAGAAGAAGATACAAGGATATGTAGTTATTGAACCATGGAAAATAGTAGAAAACATTTTAAGGAAGTGTGTACTCATCTATATGAAATAATATCCTTGGTGTAAAAACCATTTTATAATAGGTAGATGAAAATTTGGGGAAAATATTGGCCTGGGTCATTTCATATGAATGGATATATACCATGATATTTTGAGTGTAAAACACATGTAAAATATACAAATATCAAGCACCTGTTGGCCATTTTTGGCCCACATATGAATGTCTTTCATGGTTTGATGAAAAATTAGGTTAAAGGCTTAGAAATGGATCCAGCAGCAATGTTTGAAAGCAAGCCTGCAAGCCAAAACGCTAAGTACAAAGTTTGTGCAAAGTTCATCTATTCAGCTAAGTCTTTATTCATTCTTCAGGGATTTGAAAGAACTAAGTGTGTTTCTTCCTCTTGAGATTTTATTTGGTTTATTATTCATGGTTTTCCTTTGTAAAAATTGTCCACATAATTTCCCAAAGGAATGTTTTTCTTTTTTCCCAAGTGTTCTTTTCATTATTTTTGTTTCCAGCTAAGTAATGAAATTCTTTCAAATAATTTGCCTAAAAGAAAGGTTCTAAAGAAATGAACTTGTCAATAAGGTTTCCCTATACAACTTTCCTGAAGGGTTATTTTCTCAAGAAAGTGGACCAAAACAATATTTTTAGAAGGGTTACTTTTCTCTCCACAAAAGCCAAACACTTTTTTGAAAGACCATTTGGGAGGTTTCAAGAGTAGATTTCAAAGATTCTGAAGGGTATGTTCCTTTTAGAAAGACCATTACAATATTTTTGAAGGTCTCAAAAAAAAAATTTGAATGGTATGTTACCCTTTAGGAGGTGCCATTTAAACAATATCGAAGGGTCTCTTGCCCTTCAAGAAAGTCCTTTACAAGAAACCTGAAGGGCTCTTTCCCTTCGAGAAGGGTCATTTTAAAAAATCTGAGGGGTACCTTACAAAAGCCCATAAAAAAGGGATAATAAGAAAAATTCTAAAGACTTGAGACTCTAAAATATTGAATAATTAAGGTGCAGAGAGCCCGAATCAAGTTGAGCAGCCACAAAAGCCTAAAGTCATGATCAGATGAATGAGAGGCTACCACATGGCGTAAGCTAGATTAGAAAAATTCAATCAATAAAAGACAAGTGGCACAAGGATGACCAATCAGAGCATGGGGGGAGTCTAAGAAACTAGCATAGGTTGGTAATTAGAAATTTATGAAGTTTTTCATCCTTTGTCATGGCTATCATCTCTGACCAATTATCGATAAATGTAGAAGCAGCATGGCTCAGTCAGGTTTATAGGTGTAAGATTTTTGTCCTCATATATAAGCAAACAAGTGGAGGATGGCATGGAGATGAAATATAAAAATTAATCAATTAGAAAAGATAGGTTAGGCATTTAAGATGTTCTTAGATGTTTCCTTCTTAGTGGACCATAACATCATCATCCTCAGTAAGTTTTATCTTCTAGTGCATTTCTTGACCAATGAGAGGGATGAAAGACTTTTGGAACTAATGACGATTATTTCATTGAAGAAGGATTAGTTAAAATTAACCCAAGTGTGGGTGAGAATTCATGGAAGGTGGTTGGGGCTCATTTATTGATTTTGTTTTTGCTCACCTCTTCTCTTTGGGTCTTCCCCTTTTCTATATATGTCTCGATTCTTTTAAAAAGAAGATATCCTCATTTTGAGAAGGAAGAACCCTATCAAAAATTTGTAATAAAGACCTTTTGAAGTAATAAATATTATTTTTACCTATCTCTTATCTAAAAATTATGTTTAGCAAGCTTGTTCATGATGGCCTTGTGAATAAGTGTTCTTCCATGTCCCTTGTCCTCTCCTCTTACCTATTTTCAATTATTTTTTGGTTAGTTGTAGGTTTGAACTTGAAATTTTTTTCCAGTAATGGATGCTTGGTGTGAATTTCAAAATTCCTCTCTACTTTATATATTGATTAGTGAAACTAGTTTATGAAACTGATGTAAATTAACTAGTTGTGAGGTTGTGTAAGCAAAATTATCTTATGCTAAATTAGTGTTCATTTCATACTTATGTGGGTCACTCTCTATTTGGTGCATCACATTTCTTAGTTCAATTTTCCCTTTTTATGTTACCTTTATCTCCCTTTTCCTTGGTCAAAAATAGGTTTTAGTGTGTGGGAAAAGCTAAAGTGAAGCATCTAAGGATCTAGCCTCATTAAAAATCTTAGAGGTTCAACCTCACTATAGGATACCCACAGCCTGAGGTTACTCCAATTTTGTATCTGGGAGTGAGAGAGCCTAAAAACTCTCACAAAAGGGTGAAATTCCTTGTTATAATAGTTTCCAACATGCTCAATGGGACCTTTTCAAGAAATATTGGTCAAGTTCAATGTTGGTTTGATCAATTATCAGTGGTTGTAGCTTTCATTTTTTAGTATGTGGCGAATCCAAAGAACACTCAACAATATGGTGGTAGAGCAGTAACTATCTTTCATGCTAAAGGTGACTAAAAGATTGACTTATATAAGTATTCATTTTGAATTTATTGAATTACCTTTAAACTCACCAAAAATGTTAAGGTTCACCCATACTCACCCTTACGTAAAAAACTACTTTCCTAAACTTATCATAAGGCATACCTACGTGAGAAGATCCTTGTTAGCCCCTCTTACTACCATGAACCCCTAAAGAGATTTTGTTGGTTTCAATGGGCAAAGTCCTTTGAATTTTCCACAATATGACCCTATTCTAGTAGTATCCCTTAAAAGTGTCTCGTATTACATAGGATACCAAGTTGTAACTCCTATTGAACACATAACAGACAGCCAATTTTTACAACATTCACAATATCATAGTAAAAAACATAGTTGTTAGGATATTGGTTATATCTTTTAAGGGAAAGGTGTTAGATTGGTATAAGGGTCTAGCTCCTAACTCTATCCAATCATGAGACTAGTTGGGAAAATCCTTGTGTAAGAGGTTTGTAGATAAGAGTGACAATTTGTCACTTGAAAAAAAATTGACCACAACCAAGAGAGCTCCCGATGAAATCATGCAAGACTTTAATACAAGATTTCAAAATTCTTGGGACAAAATTCTAGCCATTCTTAAACCATTCCCAAACTTCACCTTCTTATATTATTTAAAGGCTCTAAATAGTGATATAACTATAATGATCCAATCCATGGGAGGGGACATATTGCCAAATGCTTATGAGGTGGCTATTAAAGAATAAAATTACCTAGTTCAGGCTGGAAACCTTACTCCTCGACCCCTAATAGCCCTTTTTGCCTAAGATCAGACCACCTCCTAAAGTTGTTCTTCCACTTGATTTCATCCTTCTAAATCCAACTATTGTTTTTGTGCCTTCACCAAAGCAAGAGAAGGCCTCCACTAGTGGATCCAGTGACTCCCAAGACCAAAAGTACTACTTAAATTGAAGAGCATTCTCCAATCCTTGGGGAATGATGTGGTCAATGTCAAGAGGAAATAAGCTTACAATAATCCATACCAAGCACCATATTAGCCTCAGTAGTAGCCTTATCAAAGAAATAGGCCACCCTACAAAGGAGGTTTCCAAGGATAGGGGCAGCCTAATTATGCTAGACAGCACAATTATAATCCAAATGATGTAGGCCCTTCCAATTCTTTGGTTCCTATTCATAAAAATATGGCTCAAGAGGCTAAAGGGATAATGTCTTAGAATTAATCTTTTGGGCACTCCATTATCCCAACTAATCATTCTAACCAAGATTTCAATGACCAATGGTACTAGGATGTTGCTTATGGGTATAATCAAGCTCTTATAGATCAAAGAATAGAGATCCCCATGATGACAAAGCTGGAGTAGCCTCGATAAGAATAAGGACTAGATCAGGTATCAAACTAGCTAAAAGCTACAATGGTTATCAGTGATCAAGAAGAGTGTTATGCATCTAATCAACAACCCATCCCCAGTCTAGCTCATGTCCCAATCTTAGCAAACACAAGATTTAAGAGAAGGAATATGGGTGACAACTAGGAAGCTTTCAAAGAACCTCTTGTCACCACTCCTTCATTGACAAAGCCAATAGTAGTAGCTTCAAAAATCCAAGCAAAGGTTAGCAATACACCCATCAACATTTTTGAGAAAATTAAGAAATCTAGCATGAGTGTACCAATGTGGGACATACTTTTCATGCTCGGTTAAGTGGATATCCTTTAAGAATGCTTGTCTAAGATAAGTGTTACAATAGTTGTAGGTAAACAACCAAACAAACAAGTTGAGGTCTTCACTAATGCATCCAAGGATCCTTTGGTATAAAATTCAAGTAATGTGACCAAGCCCCCTCCATTCTACATTTAATTAATCATCAATGATTCTTTGGTGCATAATTACTTGGTAGATAGTGGGGCTAGCACCTCAGTCATGCCAAAGTCTATAGTTGATTAGCTGCATCTTAAATATGAGCCACATACCAAGAGAGTCTTATAGCTTGATGGTCCTTCCACAAAGCCATCAGGTATAATCAATGATTTGATCTTAACCCTGCATGCTTGTCCTAGTGTTTGGGTGGTGTAGGATGTGTTGATCCTTGATGTCACTCCCTGCTTTGCATTGTGTCTTTCTAAAAAATTCATGACCAAAATTGGGGGTTATCTTGCAGTAGATTGGTCTTACATATAATTTATAACAAGTTATAGGACTAATGTCTCAATCAAGGTTGAACCCATGGCAAACTTTCCCATTGAATCCCATTAGCTAGATAGCATAAACCTCAATTGTACTATCCTTGATGAGGATGAGTTTAAATTGGCCAAGAGCTAAATACTTGTCTTGAAAAAATTCTAGATTTAATCTTAGATAAGCTATGGGGGGATAATCAATTCCTCAACCCTTTGGAAGGAGTTGAAGAAAGATACATGGTTTTTTATTTTCTATATGAATAAAATAAACTCATGCCTTCCCTCACTAGACCTGAAGATGACCTCAATAGTATGTGGAAGTTGTTCTTTAATGGTTTAAGGAGCAAGAATGGAGTAGGTGTAGGGGCAATGTTAATTTCCCCTTTAGGTAATAATATTTTCTCTCCTTATAGGTTCCGTTTTAGTTTCTCTTCAAATGGATCATAATATGAAGGCTTAATCTATGGCCTTCAATGGGCTAGTAAGAAAGGAATCAAGTAGCTCCAAACATATGGGGACAGTGAGCTTACAGTAAACCAAGTTAGGGGCCTGAACATTATGAAGAATCCTTTTATGAGGTCCTAAAAAAATATACTATGGGACATAATTAAATATTTTGAAGCCTTTGACATTTAATCTATCCTAAGAAATCAAAACCAGCATGTTGATAGGTTGGCAGCCATGGGAGCTCAGTTTAACATTCCAAGTGAGCTGAAAGAAGCCAAGGTTTAGCCACATGTCAAGGTGGTGGTGAGGCCATCAAAAATAGACAATGAGGCCCATTGGTAGGTTTTTAAAAATGAGAAAAAAAAAAATCTTGTTTCTTACAGTATGAAGCTGAGTTTTCCTCTGCTAACCAAGAGAAGTTTCAACACTAGTATGATGATCAAATCATTCAACTAAAATATAACAAGCTCCCTAAAGGGTTGGTCACCCTTGAAGACCTTTTTCCATGAGGAAGACCATATGAGCAAAGATAAGGCAGTAATGTCAATTGATGAAGAAAATTATGGGAGAGTCCTCATCTTTAAGGATAAGTTTCTCAAGCTTGGGAAGGTAAGCAGCAAATCTAAAAGGCATGACTTCATTGAACTTTGTACAGAGTTTTTAGACATTTTTATTTGGGATTATAGCAATTTGAGAGGTTTTGATGTAAAATTAGCCCTGCATACTATAGATCTAGAGGCTAATACTAAGCCTATGAGGCAAAAGTAGAGACCCATCAACCCCAAAATAGAAGAACTTGTGAGGAAAGAGCTAACAAATTTAATTGAATCCAAGATTATCTTTCTCATCATGGGTAACCAATTTGGTGCCTATAAGGAAGAAGAATGGTGAGATCCATTTGTGTGTTGACTTTAGAGATCTGAAAAAGGGTCTCCTTGAAGTACCATTATCCTCTACCATACATGAAGTAGCTTTTTCAAATGGTTATAAGTTCAAAATGCTTTTCTCTTTTGGATGGGTACTTAGGATACAACCAGGTGTTGGTGAAGGAGGAAGATCAATACAAGACTACCTTCACCACCAAGTGGGGCACGTATGCTTATCAAAAAATTCCTTTTAGCCTATCCAATATTGGGGCCACTTTTCAAAGGGAAATGGACATAGCTTTCCAAGGGATGATAAATCAAATGGTGTTGGGTCTACTTGGATGACATCACAGTTTTCTCCAAGGATGCCAACAAGCACATGGACCATGAAAAGAGTATGGAATCTTTTTTAATCCCAAGAAATGTGTGTTTATTTTACATGAAGGCAAGCTATTGGACCACATCATTTCAAAGGAAGGGTTATCCATTGATCCTAATAAAATAAGTGCCATCTTGTCATTATCCTTACCCAAGTACAAGAAGGTACTCCAAAGTTTCCATGGGAAAATAAACTTTGTGAGGAGTTTATAACTATTTTTGTAAACTTGTTCAAGCCCATCACTGCTATGCTAAAGAAAAACCAAGCATTCACTTGGTTAAATGAAGGTAAATCAACATTTGAGGCTATCAAGTAGGCCATTTCCCAAGCACCCACACTCATAAAACCTAATTTCTCAAGAGATTTCTTATTATACACCTTTGCCAATATTGATAATATATCAGCTATGTTGATGCAAAAAAATGGTGAAGGACTTGAATAGCCAATAGCTTTTTTAGTCAAGGGCTAGAAGGATATGAGGTGAGGTAAACTTTCATAGAAAAACAAGTCCTTGTAGCGGTAAGAATCCTTAAAAGGTTCAGGCCCATGCTTTCTAATAGAAAAATCTATATCATGGTGTCTCATCTTGGAGTGAGAGATTTCCTTCTTAACAAAGACTTGAACAAAAAGAGGGCTAGTTAGATTACCAAGGGTATGGAATATGATGTAGAGATCATAGTCACTAAGCTAGTGAGAGGCAAAGGTTTGTGTGAGCACATGGTTGATGACCTTAATGAAAACAAAAAGGTTATTTTGGTAATAAAAGATAACTCACAAATAGATGCACTCCTATCTCACACTATTTAGCTCCAAGATATGACACATTTCTTGATGATAGGAGAGTGCCCATAAGGTATGGATAGAGCAAAGAGATTTTAGACTTTAGTCCATACCATATGCATTAATTAGTGAGGTTTTATTTATAAAGGACCTCAATGGAGTGCTCCTAAGATGCATGGATGGTAACTAGGTGACCAAGCTTCTAGACCATTTCCATGATAGACCTATGGGAGACCATTTTACTCCAAAGACCACAGTAGCAAAGATAAATAGGTCAGGTTATTATTGGACCAACCTTTTCAAATATGTTTATGTATGGGTGAGAAAGTGTCAAAAATGTGCCCTATTTACAAGTAAGCAAATATTGGCAGCCCTTCCTCTCAACCCAATTCAGGTAGAGCAACCATTCATGCAATAGGGGCTAGATTTCATAGGAATGATCAACCCTCCATCAAGTATGGGGAATAAGTGGATGATTACTACAAATGACTACTTCACTAGGTGGGTGTAAACCATTATATTAAATGAAGCTAATGAAAGTGCAGTCTTAAACTTCTATGACAACATCATGACCAAGTTTGGTATTCTATCCACTATAATTTTTGATGATGTACTAGCATTATTTAGTCTAAAAATGAGTGAATGGGATCTCAAGATGGGCATCTACCTCAGCACCTCTTCCAAATATTATCTTCAAGGAAATGGACTAAATGAGTCCACAAATAATAATTTCTTGAGAATCATTAGGAGGACTATGGAGGAGAACCAGAGAGTGTGGCACACCAAAACTAAAGACAGCCTTGTGGGCTAATAGGGTAACTCCTAAAGATATTATTGGCAATTCTCCATATGTTTTAGTATATGGAAGAGAGTCTAAGTTACCCCTTTCTCTTGAGCTACCTACATTAGAGCTTGCACATTAGTTGGAGCTACTAGAAGATGAGCCCATGAATGTGAGGTTGGCAAAAATCATAGAGATTGAAGAGATAAGAGACCTTGTAATGAAGACATTAGAGTCACATCAAGCCCAAGTCAAGAAATATTTTGACAAGATACCCATATCAAGGGACTTTATAGAGGGAGATCTAGTCCTCAAATGGGATTCAAATAAGTCCAAGCTAGGAAATCATAACAAATTTGGTAGCATGTGGAGTGGTCCTTATTTGATCCATAGATGTAAACAACATAATGCTTTCCAACTGGCCCAACTGGATGGAGAGGTACTACCCATCCCAGTCAATGGGATTCATCTAAAGCCATGTTATTAGAATATTTTATAGCCATTGTATATATTGTACATTTTGTATAGCTTTTCATGTTTTTCTCTAAGTTCTCTCTATGCATATCCTTTTCGCTATGTTTTTCCCTTTCATAAGTGCTTTGGGCATAGTATTGTTTTGTTCTATTTGTCCTTATTGATTCAAAGGGAGGTTCTGATTTAGTGAGAAAGTGACTTGACTTTATGCCCAATGGATATGTTTGATGAGGCAACATGGTCTAAGTTCTCTTGCATTAACAGGCATGTAGCCCCTATGAGCCACCAAAGATGTTGCTCATTTTGGGCCCACATATGAATCTCTTACATGGTTTGATGAAACATTGGGTCAAAGGCTTAGAAATGGATCTAGCATCAATGTTTGAAAGCAATCTTTCAAGCCAAAGGGCTAAGTGTAAAGTTTGTGCAAAGTTCATTTATTCAGCTAAGTCCTTGTTCATTCTTTAGGGCTTTGAAAGAACTCAATGTGTTTCTTCCTCTCAAGGTTTTATTTGGTTTAATCTTCATGGTTTTCCTTTGGAAAAATTTTCCACATAATTTCTCAAAGTGTTTTTCTTTTCAGCTAAGTATTATTTTTGAGATTTTCATTTCCAACTAAGTAATGAAAAATCAAATAGAGATCTTTCAGATAATTTATCCGAAAGAAAGGTTTCAAAGAAATGAAATCATCAATAAAGTTACCCTATACAAATTTCCTAGAGGGTTTTTTTCTTGAGAAAGTGGACCAAAGTAATATTTCTAAATGGTTACTTTTCTATCTATAAAAGCCAAACACTTTTCTAAAAGACCATTTGGGAGGTTTCGAGAGTAGCTTTCAAATATTATGAAGGGTATGTTCCTTTTGGAAGGACCATTACAATATTTTCTAAGGTCTCAAGTAAAAATTTTGAAGGGCATGTTACCCTTCAGGAGATGCCATTTAACAAAGCCTGAAGGGTCTCTTGCCCTTCAAGAAAGTCCTTTTCAAGAAACTTGAAGGGCTCTTTCCCTTCGGGAAGGGTCATTTCAAAAAAACCAAGGGGTACCTTACAAAAGCCCACAAAAAAAGGGATAAGAAGAAAAATTCTAAAGACTTCAAGTGGTGAAGACTCCAAAATCTTGAAGACTTAAGGTGTAGAGATCTTGAAGCTTGGTTTAAGTTGAGCAGCCATGAAAGCTCAAAATCATGATTAGACAAATGATAAGTTGCCACATGGCATAAGATGGAGTAGAAAAATCCAATCAATAAAAGATAAGTGGCACAAGGATGACCAATCAGAGCACAGGGGGCAGTCCAAGTGACTAAGTATAGATGGTAGCTATAAACTTATGAAGGTTTTAATCCTTTGACATGGCCATTATCTCTAACCAATAGCCAACAAATGTAAAAGTAAGCATGGCTCAGTCAAGTTTATAGGTGTAATATTTTTTTCCTCATACATAAGCAAAAAAGTGGAGGATGACATGGAGATGAAAGATAAAGACTTAATCAATTATGAAAAGATAGCTCAGGCATTTAAATGTTCCTAGAACTTTGTAGTGGACCATGACATCATCATCCTCACAAGTTTTATCTTCTAGTGCATTTCTCGACCAATGAGAGGGATAGAAGACTTTTGGAGCTAATGGTAGTTATTTCATTGAAGTTAGTTTAAATTAACCCAAGTGTGTATGAGAGTTCATGAAGGGTGGTTGGGGCTCATTTATTGATTTTTGTTTGCTCACCCCTTCTCTTTGGGTCTTCCCCTCTTCAATATATGTCTCAATTCTTTTGAAAAGAAGATATCCTCATTTTGAGAAGGAATAACCCTATCAAAAATTTGTAATAAATACCTTTTTAAGTAATAAAGATTATTTTTACCTATCTCTTATCTAAAAATTATGTTTAGCAAGCTTGTGCATGATGGCCTTGTGAAGAAGTGTTCTTCCTTGTCCCTCATCCTCTCTTCTTACCTATTTTCTATTATTTTTTGGTTAGTTTTAGGTTTGAACTTGAAATTTTTTCCATTAATGGATTCTTGGTGTGAATTTCAAAATTCCTCTCTACTTCATATATGGCTTAGTGAGCCTAGTTTATGAAACTGATGCAAATTAACCAATTTTAAAGTTGTGTAAGAAAAATTATCTTATGTTGAATTAGTGTTCATTTCATACTTATGTGGGTCAATCTCTATTTTGTGCATCACCTTTCTTAGTTTATTTTTCCCTTTTTATTTACCTTTATCTCCCTTTTCCTTGGTCAAAAAAAGGTTTTAGTGTGTGGGAACAACTGAAGTGAAGCATCTAAGGAGCTAGCCTCATTAAAAATCTTAGAGGTTCAACCTCACTACAAGATACCCACAACCTAAGGTTGCTTCAATTTTGTAGCTGGGAGTGAGAGAGCCTATAAAACTCTCCCATGAGGGTGTAATTCCATGCTATAATAGCACCAATGACTTATCTAGTGTTTAATAAACCATGTGAAAGAGAAATAGTGACCTAAATTTTAGAAGGATAAAAATGTTAGTCTTGTGGTTGATATGTTAAAATTTAATTCCTTTTTTAATTAAAACTTATCTCTCACAAAAAAACCCAACCTTGTTGACATGTGTGACCCTGATTTGATAGAACCACCAAAATAAGGAAAATAATACTAGTGAACAAGATATGATTATTGTATGGCATAAATGAACACAAATGTCTATAAATAGAAAGGGAGAGTTGGGAATCACTCAAAAAATTTGGTCATGGTGGGATAAACATGGGAAATAAATATATGGTTATAGAGATAAAAATAATTCAACTAAATAAGTGAATACAAGGGAAGATCCTACCTCACCATCAAATATTAATAGTTAGGGAACAAGTACTTTTTTTCAACCATAACACCCTTAGAGGGAATATTTGTAGATGATAACTGACTAGTAGATGAACAACCCCAATATGTAATATGTATCTATAAAATAATGAACTAGAATAGGAGGATTGATTTATAGACATAGAAAATATTTTAAAACTTGAAGAAGAGTTATCAACTCTATCAATCCTTACAAATATTTTCTACCACCAAGTATAAAATTTAAGGGATAAATGTGAATGATTAAAAATAATCTAGATGATTTCCAAGCTTACATACATAAATTTAAATATATAATATGCACTCTTGAAACCAAAGAGTCAAAAGAAGAGAAAGTTGGATAAGAAATTGATAATTACATATCTAAGCTAGGAAAAAATTTGATAACTATAGTGGCTAGAAAGGAAAACAACATTTTAGTCTAGGAATAGGATTGCATATCTTGGCTCAAAAAAAAATATTCCACTTTAGAAATTTTACAAATTGGAAAGGAAATTGGAGAATCAAAGGCCCAAATTTACATATCTCATTTGTAAGACAAAGCGTGCACCCTAAAATCTGAAAACAAACACCTTGGGATATGTATTTATGTTTTAGTATAGGTTTTCCATTACACCATAGCTAGATTAAATGTATAATATTCAATTGAAACATCAAAATATCAATATATTCAAGATAAGGAAGAGGTTTTTAAATAAAATGAAGGAATCGCTGAATAAAAATGAAGACAAGTTTCTAAAATGGTAGAGGAATTTATTGTTAAGGAGAGATACTTGGCTAAGAGGGAAGAAGAGATAGCCAAGTGTTATGAATGAGTTGGATTTGATGATATAATTGGTTAAGAAACAACCCAATAAAATTCATAAATACAAGGTATGACATCTCCTACCCCTATTTGTAACCATTTTAAAGAATGTAAGTGCATATAATCATTTATTAATTTATCCCTTACATTTTAAATATTCACTTTCAAATTTGATGTAGTATCTACAACACATCATGCAATTCAATATTTAAGTAAACATTATTAAGAATTATTAATGTAAGTTTATTAGGGTGAGTGCATATCACCCATTAGATACCAAAACAATAGTCACTGGCTAAGTTGATTGTTCAAAGTTCAAACTCCTAGAAATGTTTTTTTATCCATTAATATGTTAAGAACAAGCATGAGCTTGATATTAAATATATTGATAATGAATTACATCGTGTAATAATATATACACTATATTATATTATATTGTATTTTATATATATATATATATATATATATATATATATATATATATTATTTTTTATAAAATACATTTTGTAGACTTTAGTG